>VZQC01005157.1:254151-268057 GCA_009823505.1 Rhizomys pruinosus | reverse complement strand
TTTTTTGTCTAGCCTGTTTTCTTAAAGGCATATGCTGGCTATCAAATCTCTTTGGCTGGTTCAGGACATTATCTGGCAAAGGCTTGTCAAGTTTATTGCTATCACAGCTAATGCTGGATTAACCATTAATCAAGTCAAAATTATGCTTAGGATATCAACAGGCAGGGTTGCCACTGTTTGTTTGTTTGTTTGTTTGTTTTTTCAAAGAAACAGGTCCAAACAGTCACTAGAGGAAAAAATGTATTAGAAAAGGTTTAGAGTTCTTTGGATTTGGGAGTATTTCAGGGGAGAGAGAGAGAGAGAGAGAGAGAGAGAGAGAGAGAGAGAGAGAGAGAGAGAAACTTTTGTGAGTAATTCTATCTTCAGAACTCATTTAATCACATCTGTTATCAGCACATATAGTGGGACAGCAAACAGGTTAAGGGAGTCACTATGTTGTTTAGCCTTCTGTTACTGTGACAAAATACTTGAGATTAACACCATATATGGAGGAAATATTTATTTTGACTCATGGTTTCACACGATGATTGCTTGGCTTTGTGGCTTTGAGACAGTGGTGAGGCAAAACACACTGGGAAGGAATTGTGGTAGACTAAAGAGATTTACCACATGATGGCCAGAAAGAAGAGGGAACAGATAGGATCATGGTCCTACTATCCCATTAAGGATACATCCCCTTTAATGACCTGACTTCCTTCCATGAGTCCCTGATGCTTGAAGGTTCTAGCACCTCCCAGTGATACAACCCTGAAGATCAAGCTTCCAATAGTGGCCTTTAAGGGACACTAGATCCAAACCATCATAGTCACGGAGGAGGAGGAGGAAAAAATGTCCAAGTTCATTTGACAAAGATAAAGCACAGAAAATATTTCACCAATTTGTCTTGTTCATTCATGTCCTCAGCAACTCAAAGTGTTAAAGCTAACTAACAACATATTAATGAACAGAAGTCCTTAGGGGACTGATTTAATGGATAGATAATAATTATTCATAAATTAATCATAATTAGCATATCCATTGTATTTAAATCCACTGCTTGTGAAGTACTTAAAGATGTTGAAAGTACCTAGAAACAATTTATAGTCTGTATTATTCTAAATTTCTTGTTTAGAAGCCAATAATTATTTTAGCAAAGATTCATTTAAGTGCTGTTCTGCCTCAGAAATTCATTGCAAAGTCTGAATATTGTAGAATTTAAAGAGATTTTACTATATAAGACAATTAAAAAATTGTCTTAGTGGCTGTTAAGGTTCAAATATGAAATGTGTACTAGTTATTTTCTCCTTACTATGGTAAAATAACTTAATGGAAGCAACTTAGGGGGAAAAGGTTATTTCATCTTACAGTTCCTTGGGGATACAGTCTACTATGGAGAGGAAGGCTTGGCAGCAAGTAGAGAATGCAAGGCAGAAGGGACAGGAACCTGGCTAGTCCCATTGGGTCCACACTCAAGAAGCAGAGGATGGACGGAAAGCGGGAATGGACTCTAAAGCCTCAAGGACTGGCTCCAATGACCTGCTCCTGATTGGGAGCATCTACCTCTGAGAGGGTCCACAACCTTTTCATTTTCTATCCAGATGTGACTGACCAAATTAAAAAAAGAACATATAAACAACTTAAACAGGCCCATAATAAGTAGTGATTAAAAGTTATCCCCACAAAGGTAATTCCAGGACTAGATGGACTATAACAAAAATTTTTGACAGGGTTTCCCTAGACCTAGCCCACTTGGAATTCACTATGTGGATCAGCCTGGCCTTGCTCTCACAGAGATGCACCTGCCTCTGCCTCCTTCTCAGGATTAAAGGCATGCACCACCATGCTCAGAGTCTAACAAACTTTTAAGAAAAACCTATACCTTTAATCCTAGCACTTGGGAGGCAGAGGTAGGCAGATCTTTGTGAGTTCAAGACCAGACTGGTCTACAGAGTGAGTTCCAGGACAGCTGGGGCTACAGGGAGACCCTATCTTGAAAAGACCAAAAAAAAAAAAAAAACAACAAAAACAAAACTGAGTGAGTGAGCGTATATGTGTGTAAGAGAGCATATGCCTTTGTGTGTGTGCGTGGATCTGGGATGTCTGTGAGTGTTAGTGTGTGTGTATGATAGAATGTAGGACCTTGTCCATATTAACCAGTCACTCTATCCCTGAGCCACCTGCACTGCCAGTGTGGAAGACTGGTACAATACTGCTGTCGCTATCATGCCTAGAAAGTCCTGAACAATCATAGAAGCGCTTTTCAAGGAAGAGCCATTTCTGTAAAACTCATAGAGTAAATCTGAAGGTGCCTTACCACTCTGGTCACAAACTCAGTGTGGATGGATTCTTCCACAAACAGCCGCCCAGCTGCAATACAGTTCTCTCCTTTGTTGAAAAATACTGCGCCCATACCCTTCAGCAGAGGAGAAAGCAGTGTTAGTGCTGCTTGGCAAGTCAGGGCTGCCATCTAATTGCACATAGACAGAATGGGGTATCATAGAACTGGAGTTTCAGATGTTTGTGCGAGCTGCTATGTATGTGCTGGGAACTGAACCCACGTCCTCTGCAAGAGCAGCAAGTGCTCTTGACCACTGAGCCATCCCTCCAGCCCTATGATGATGTCTTACAAACCCACAGTTGAAACCAGGAAGGTAAGGTTGCCAAGTTCTTGGGTTTTAGTTTTACCAGATGGAATCTTATTCTGCCACCCAGGCTGGTTTTGAACTGCTGGGCTCAGGTGATCCTCCTGCCTCATCCTTTGAGTAACTGGGGTTATAGGCATGGACCACTCCCTGTGCTCAGCTGCCAACTAACAATTAATTAATTAATTAATTAATTANGAGTTCAGGGCCAGCCTGGTCTAAAGAGTGAATTCCAGGAAACCAGGTCTGCATAGAGATACCCTGTCTTAGAAAGAAATAGATAAAGAAAGAAGGAATTAAAAGGAAGAAAAAAATTTGGACATTTGACAAGGTTAAATATCCCCTTCATGATAAAACACCTAAACAAAGAAGGAATAGAAGAAATGAAGCTTTACATAATAAAAGCTATATCAAGAAACCTATAGCAAACATTATACTAAATGGGAAACATTAAGAGCATTTCTTTTCAAATCTGGAACAAGTTTTGGTTGACTATTCTCTTCACTGGTACTCATTATACTGTCCAAAGTTCTAGCTATCATAATGGGACAAGAAAAAGAAATAAAAGGAATACAAAGAGGACAGGGAAATTATCCCTGTTTGTAGATGACATAATCCTATCCTAAAAGGCCCTAAATTCCAAC
This sequence comes from Rhizomys pruinosus, assembly GCA_009823505.1. Lineage (NCBI taxonomy): Eukaryota > Metazoa > Chordata > Mammalia > Rodentia > Spalacidae > Rhizomys > Rhizomys pruinosus. Next base: position 264,792 of record VZQC01005157.1, on the reverse strand, counting down.
AGAAAACTCTTAAATCTTATATTTTCTGCAAAGGAGAAGAATGCAAAATTAACATATAAAAATCAGTAGATTTTTGCCAGGCTTGGTGGCCCATGCCTTTAATCCTAGCACTTGGGAGGCAGAGGCAGGTGGATCTTTGTTAGTTCAAGGCCAGCCTGGTCTACAGAGCGAATTCCAGGACAACTGGGGCTACAGGGAGACCCCGTCTCCAAAAAGACCAAAAAAAAAAAAAAAAATCAGTAGGTTTTCTACATACCAATATTGAACTTGATAAGAAATTAGAAAAACATAGTCATATTTTTATAAATATACACATATTTTTATAAATAGTCACAGCAACTTTTTGTTTAATTTATGTGTATGGATGTACTATCTGCATGTAGGTTTGTGCACCGGTGTCGTGCAATGCCACGGAGGTCAGAAGAGGGCGTCGGATTCCCCTGGAACTGGAGTTCTCCTGGAATTGGAGTTACAGATGGTTCTCAGCCGCCATATGGGTGCTGGGGATCGAACCCAAGTTCTCTGCAAGAGCAGTCAGCGCTCTTAACTGCTAGGCCATCTCTCCAGCCCCCAGTCACAGTAACTTTTAAGATTTCCTAGGAATAAGCATGACAGAGAAAAATAAAAGAACTCTACAATGAAAACTTTGAGACAATGATAAAAGAGAAGAAATCAGAGAAGATTGTAGAACATGAAAAGACCCATGCTCATGGACTGCCATAATTAGTGTTGCGAATTAGAATCTGTGAATACCGTAAGAATTCTACAGATTAAATGCAATTTAATTACAATGACTTCCTCATAGAATTAGAAAAAATTATCTCAAAATTTATATGGAAACACAAATGACTACAAATAGCCAAAATAATGTTCAGGATAACAAAAATGAAGCTCTAAATATCAAAATATCGTACCTCAAATTATACTACAGAGTTGTAGAATGACAAGGCAGCATATTTCTGGTACAAAAACAGATGTGTAGACCAATGAGGTAGAATAGACAAACCAGAATTAAACCCACATAGCTACAGCCATCTATTTTGGACAAGGGAAACTATAGTGGAGTTTCCACAATACAGTCATGCCTCAACAAAGACAACTGACTCTTGGACTCATTTAAAACCAAGAGTGGCAGGATGTGGTGGCACATGCCTTTAAGCCTAACACTTAGGAGGCAGAGGCAGGCAGATCTCTGAGATAGAGGTCACTCTAGTCTACATACTGAGTTCCAAGCCAGCTGGGACTACAGGAAAACCCTGGTTTTGTTTTTGTTTTTTTTAATTTTTTTAAATATATTTTTATTGATGTTTTGCCTATTTCATATATCATTTCTCAGTTCAATTTAGACACATTCCCTTTTCCATGCCCCCCACCCCACCCCTGTTCCTGCATTCTGCCATACATGCTTTGCATCTTTCTCTCAGTCATTTTTTTCACATTTTCCCCTTTAATTTCATATTACTTCGAAACATGCATTCATATCCTCTACCCATATACCAATATTACAAAAATCTGAACATAAGTGGTAGGTTAATTCTCAAGCCCATTAAGGGATTCACCTTTTAACCATACTGCTGCTTTCTTATAAAAAAGAAATATAACATAGATGATACTCTGCTCTGCTTGCTTTGCAACTAGGGATTTGGTGCTAGAATCCACAAATGAGGGACACCATACATTGTTTGTTTTCCTGGGACTGTGTTACTTCACTTAGCATAATGTCTTCTAGTTCCATCCATTTACCTGCAAAGTTCATGATGTCATCTTTCTTTACTGCTGCATAGAACTCCATTGTGTAGATGTACCACATTTTCTGTATTCACTAGTTGGTTCAGGGAATTTGGGTTGCTTCCAGCTTTTTGTTGTTGTGAAGAGAGGTGCAATAAACATAGATATGCATGTGTCTTTGCAAAAGGATGAGTCTTGTGGATGTATACCCAGGAGTGGAATGACTGAGTCAGGTGGTAGGCTCATTTTCAGTCATTTAAGAGTTCTCCACAATGCTTTCCATAGGAGTTGCATGAGTTTCCATTCCCACTAGCAGTGGATGAGTGTTCTTCTTTCTCCACAACCTCTCCAGCATTTGGTATCATTTGTTTTCCTAATCTTGGCCATTCTTAGTTTGGTAAGGTAAAATCATAAGCTGGTTTTAATTTGCATCTCCTTAATTATTAGTGATATTGAACACTTTCTGAGATGTTTCTCAGCCACCTTCACTTCTTTATTTGTGAATTCTCTATTCAGCTCTTTACTCCATCTTTTGATAATGTTGTTTGTTTTCTTGATCCTTTGGTTTTTGAGTAATTTATATAGTCCAGATATTAATAATCTATCTGATGTATCACTGGTGAAGATTTCCTCACACTCTGTGGGTTTTCTCTTCACTTTGTCGATTGTTTCTTTTGCTGTACAGAAGCTTTTGAATTTAATGAGATCCCATTTGACCTTGTTTCCAATGCTGAGGCTGTCTGAATTAGATAGTCTTTTCCTATACCTATGACTTCTAGTTTATTGTCAATGTTTTCTTCTATCATTTTCAGAGTTTCTAGTTTCACACTGAAGTCGTTGATCCATTTGCAGTTGATTTTTGTGCATGGTGAATGGTAGAGGTTCAGCTTCATCTTTCTATAAGTGGTGATCCAGTTTTGCCAGCACCATTTGCTGAAGATGCTATCTTTCCTCCATTGGGTCTTCTACGCCCCCTTGTCAAATATGAGGTGGCTGAAATTGCATGTGCACAGATTTGGATCTTCAATTTTGTTCTTTTGATCTACTTGTCTGTTTTTGTGCCAGTACCAGGTGTTTTTATTACAATAGCCCTGTAATATAGTTTGAAGTTAGGCGTGGTTATCCCCCTGTGTTGCTCTTTTTGCTCAGAGGAAAACCCTGTTTTTTAAAAACAAAGCAAAACAAACAAACAAACAAACAAAAAACCCAAATAAATACATAAATAAAATCAAGAGTGAGCCCAAGCTGTTGCCAAAACATATTATTTCTAAGTTCTTTCAGAAGTTTTCTATCAACCAAGCATTTTCTATTTATTGGAACAGTACATCCAGCATAATATGGGAAATATGGGGAAAGGAATGAGGAACCTTTTCTTATTAGAAAAGGAATTTTTTTCTTTCTGATTCTGTACTGACCCACAACAGCGTACATAACCACAAACAGATATTATCAGTCTAATCCCATCTGTTGTTTGCAACACACATTAGATAGTTCCTTGCTTCCACATTAATGCTTTTAGCAATGATATTTTACAACACACACACACACACACACACACACACACAAACACACACATCCTACCTATTCACTATTCTGGGCCAGGAGAAAGGAAGGGTCATGAGAGATTAAAGCTATCTGTCTAGTTTACAAGAGGAGTCCAAGGCCTAGTAAAATTGTTTACACTGTAAACAAACTGAGATAGTGTTAAATGATCTCAAAACCTAATTTTGGTTACAAGGTTAGGTAAGATTCCCATTTGTAACAGAGGCATTTCCAGTAAAGTCATTCCCACAGGAAAGAAGTCATCTTCTTCAATGAGTGTTGTTGGGACAAATGGATATCCATGCAGATCCATATTTCTCACTGGGCACAAAAAAAATCTACCAAAAATGAATCAACAACCTTAATATAAGAACTGCAGTATTTAAACTGTTAAAAGAAAAACATAGCTGACTCTTTAAGATAAGAGCAGGGGGGCTGGAGAAATGGCCTAGCGGTTAAGAGCGCTAACCGCTCTTGCAGAGGACCCGGGTTCGATCCCCAGCACCCACATGGCGGCCCAGAACCGTCTGAAACTCCAATTCCAGGAGAACTCCAGTTCCAGGGGAATCCGACACCCTCTTCTGACCTCCACGGCATTGCACGACACAGGTGCACAGACCTGCATGCAGACAGCACATTCATACACATACAGAAAAAAAAAAAAAAAAACAGAAATAAATAAAAAATAAATTAAAAAAAAAAAAGATAAGAGCAGGGGCAAAAACTTTCTGAAAAGAATCCCAGTTACACAGGAAATAACCCCAAGCATTGACAACTGGGATTACATGAAATTTTAGGTTTCTGCCCAATAAATGAAATAGTCACCAGAGTAAAAAGATAGCCTACAGCATGGCAGAAAAATCTTTGCCAACAATATGTGTGTCTTAGTTTCTTTTCTTGTTGCTATGACAGAAGCCTATGGCAAAAGCAACTTAGGAGAGAAATGGAATATTTTGGCTCACAGTTCCAGGTTACAGCCTATCACCATGGGGAAGTCACAGTAGCCAGATCTCAAGGGAGCTAGTTGTAGGCAGAGGAAGGCCACCTGTGGCTGCGTTGTTTTCAATTGGCTGCCTGTCATTCTCACGTGAATCTGCCCCTTGGTGAAAATGGCTTGTATCAACAAACCATGTAAAACAAACTTATGATACAAAGCTCATGATATTTATAGAGCATGAGGCAGGGGGGCTGGGAGTGGGCCCTGAGAAATGACATCACTCTGCTTATATAAGGGAGGTGCTGTATACAATAAACGGATTCTTCTTTGCCATCAGTTGAGAGTCCTTGGTCTATTAATTTCTATGCCTGTGTAAGTTAAGTCCATCAGGCTTGAGTGGTGTGTGCTAGTAGATCTTTGGCTGGGGAGACCCAATCCAGTGCCAGCCTGTGAAGTCCAGCATTGGGCCAACAGCACGATGACTGGTGTGAGTGGTGAGTCTGTGCCAGCGGAATTAGACTGAGGAGTGTTGAATAAGCATCAGTCTGGGAGGTCCAGCAGTGGAATCAATAGGGCACTGCCTGGTGTAGATGTTAGGTGCTAATGGGTGGGCTAGAGAAAGGTTATCAACCACTAGCCCATAAGGTTAAAAGATAGCTGCGGGCAGCTACCTTTTACTTTTTTCCTTTTTCCTTTTCCTTTAATCCAGCAGGCTCATCTTGTGTCTCCAGGTTCAGGAGAGGGCAAGACATGTTAGTTGTCTCTCCGAGTGCAGGAGAGCCCGCAAACAACAGCTAGTCACGTAGGAAGTAGGAACAGAGAGCAAAGAACGCATGCATACTTTTATATAGTCCAGGACCCAAACAAAGGGAATGCTGCCACCTACCTTAAGACTGGATCTTCTCACACCAGTTAATGGAAACAAGACGTTCCCTCACTGACATGACAAGTTGATCTAGATAGTTCCTCACTGAGACTCCTTTCCCAGGTAACTCTTTATTGTATCAAATTGATAATTGAAACTAACCATCACATAATACAAAAATTTAACATATATTACATATTATATATATATATATATATATATATATATATATAAAGAACTGCCAAAATTAAGTACACACACACACACACACACACACACACACCACACAGTATCTTCCAATCAATAACTGGATTGGGGGTAGAGATAGGGCTAAGCAGTTAAAAGTGCTTGCTGCTTTTTTAAAGGACTGGAGTACCCAAGTCAGGAGACTCACTCCAGCTCCAGTGCATATGACCACCCCTCTGGCCACTCAAGAGCATGCATGTGCACATGCTTACATGCATACACACACTATGATGGCTAATCCTGGGTGTCAACTTGACTGGACTAAGGAACAAATAAGAGAAAAAGGATCTTCGGATTGGACTACCTCAACCCGGATGGCCCACCCCAAATGTGGGCATTACCTTCTGCAGGCAGGCAGTATTAAAGGCCATGCCAGAGGGATCTGGTCTCTTTTTCCTGCTGCTTGCCTCTCTCTCACTCGTGAGTTTGTCTTGCTGCTGTGATCAACCCTTTGGATCCCAGCGTGAACTGAGACCGGCAGATCTCCTGGAATCCATCGGGCCTTCATCATCAGATTGGGACTACTGAGACATCAAACCTTTCAGACTGAGCAGTTCCCTGGATTCTCAGCCTCTCCAGTGCGGTGCGGCTACTATTGGACTCCTTGAACTCTGTCACATGAGCCAATCAATAAATTGTATATAGCTATATATTCGTCCTGTTGCTTCTGTTTCTTTAGAGAACCCTGACTAATACACACACTAACACACATAAATAAAAATAAATATTTTAAAAATATTTTTTAATTTTATGTATATATGGCCTAGATGCATGTAAGTGAACCTGTGTCCTGCAGTGCATGAAGAGGTCAGAATAGGGTGTTATATTCACCTGGAACTGGAGTTACAGATGGTCATTAGCCACTATGTGGGTGTTGAGAATTGAACCTGGGTCCTCTGCAAGAGTACCCAGTGTTCTTAACCATTGAGCTGTCTCTCCAACCCCAAGAAAAGAAATCTTATACAAACAAACAAACAAACAAACAAAAAACTGGTTTAATTAACTAAACATAAATATCAAATAAAAAATTTTAAGTGTGCAACATCTTTAGTCACCAGGGAAATGCAAATTAAGACTATTTTGAAATTCTATCTCACTGCAGCCAGAAGAAGAGAACAGATAACAAATACTGGTGAAAGTATGGAGAAAGAAGATCATTATTACACTAATAACAGGAGTATAAACTGGTCTAGGCACTGTGCAAATCAGTGAGAGAGAGAGTGGGGGGGGACTAAAAAGCCAGATGGAGAAGGAAGTGAGGGAAGAAAGAAGGAAAAGAAACTCAAGGATAAAAGACAATACTGGGCCTTAGCAAAGACTGGAATCAGGAAGTGGCGGCCCAGGCAGTGCACTCTGACCTTCAAGGCTACCACTAAAGTCTGATCTTTTAGGTTTGGCTCTTTCTTTAGGCGAAGTTTCTCTGATCTTACCTTATATGTTAGAAAAAGGTTGTCCACCATATCTATGCTAGGATGTTACCTTAATCCCCTAAGACCACTGGAGTCTTTTCTCATCTCTCTAAATTTGTGAATGGAAGAATCTGGCTGACATACTTTGATAAGCTTCCTATTCCTTGTATAACCAGCTATGGTCAAGAAGATTCTGCTCACATAGTGCAAGTGGTACTGCTCAAAACCCCTCCATATAAAAGCAGGTTAAAGAATTAGGGAAGATATACAACATAAAGGCTGAGGATTTTGTTCATGGGTAGCCCACAGATGTCCACATCAAAATGCTTCATAACACATTCTACAGTATAAAGGAATCTCCTCAAATCAACTAGGCCAAGCCATTGCCCAATGCAGGCATGCCTTCTGTCCTCACTAACAGATGTGCTAAACCCCTGCTTGCACGTTCATACTAACAGAGAGCTGAGGGAAGCAGGGGGCAGATAATTCCAGCATGAGGCAGCTTTATTGTTAGAAGGTTCATTCTTATGGTAAGCCTAAATTTGCCTCTCTATAGCTTCAATCCACACTGCTATGAGGAAGTAAAAACTAATATGCCTAATGCCTCTTTTTATATGACAGCCCTTTATTTATTTGAAGATAACTGTCATGCTCTTTTCTGGTTTTCCCCGGGGTAAACATATCTAACTCCTTCAAACATTCTCTCTATGTTATGGATGGTTCGCCCTTCATTATTTTAGTAGTTAATGTGTTTTCAATTGTTTAAAAAGATATTCCTACTACAACAGTAAAAGAATCACCTTGGCTCACTTTGGAGACAGTCTTCAGAAGGAGCTGTGTATTTCTTCCACAAAGGCTTAGGGAACATCTACTGTGAGCTATATATTTATAGTAGGGATTTGAAATGCATCAGGTTCAAAACAAACTGCCTTTCAGGAGCTTATATTCTAGGAGGAGACAGATGCCAAACAGCAAATGCAGTATATATATATATATATATATATATATATGAATATATATAGTATGTTATACTATAATATGTGATTTGAGAAGTATTACTATAGATGACCTTCTTTACAGTGTGATTATTAGTTAGACAGATATTAACAGGTTTGAAAGTCGTCAGGTTGGACCCTTCCCTTATCATCATCAGCTTGTAAAAACAAGAGCTAAAACAGCAGAATTTTGATTACTGATCAAAAGAATGGATTTGGAATCACAACTCTGACCATGGAAACATAAGTTACAAACTGCCCAAAGATCATAAAATTACTATCTAGCTAGAGGCTTTCCGGTAAGGAACAAAGACATACTATTGGTTCCCTCCCTTAAAGAATTAATCCAAGTGGGCCTCTCAATCACCTGGGCAGCAAAACAGCCTTCAGAAAAGCTGTATGTTCTTGAGACTTTGAGAAAAAGTATAAAGCCGGATTTAAAAATGTAGGCTGACACAGTGGTCTCTCTGGCTACTACTCACTCCACCCTTTGACAGTCTTTCTTTCTCAGTGGTCTCCCTGGCCACTGCCCTCTGCCCACTCTCATCCCCTGGGAATATTTCTCGCACCATGGTCTCTCTGCTACAGTCACCTCAGAAGAAGGAACATCAGCTGAGGAATTTCTGCCATCACATTGGCCTGTGGCCTTATCTGTGAAGCATTTTCTTCGTTGTTAATTGATGCAGGAGGGCCCAGCCCACTGTAGGCAGTGCAGGTGGGTCTGGACTGCATAAGGAGGGTAACTGAGCAAGCCAGGGGGCAAGCCAGTAAAACTGGCTCCTCTGTGGTCTCTGCTTCAGATCCTGCCTCCAGGTTCCTGCCCTGACTTCCAGCAATGATGGAGTGTCACTTGGAAATATAAGATGCAATAACCCCTTTTGTCCCTAAGATGTTTTGTCAGAGTACTTCATCACAGCAAAGTAGAGGTCTGGGCATGGTGGCACATGCCTTTAATCCCAGCACTCAGGAGGCAGAGGCAGGAAGATCTCTGTGAGCTCCAGGCCACCCAGGATTACATAATGAGACTTTGTCTCAAGGAAAAAAAAAACGAAAGAAAGAAAATAAACTAGGACACTGGTCATTGGTTACTCTCACACCCCTAAAGTATTTCTCCCCACAGTGGTCTCTGGCCATCGCCAACTGCCACTCCTGGCAATGTTTCTTCCAGAGTGACATCTCTAGCCATCGCCCTCCCTCATACCCTTTACTCAGAAAGAAACTTCCTTTTATACTATGTCTGTATGTCTGGTCTGAATTCTTTGGATGGAGACATACAGAGGACAAAAGAGCTGTGTGGGGTCCTGGTTACATGATCACTGTATCTCTCTGTGAGAGAAAGATGTGAAAAAGAATTGAGAAATGAAGGCACTCACTGTCTGGAAGGGAGGCAGGAAATATCTGCAGGAAGAGCAGAACAGCAGCTCATACTACGACCGTAAAAGGAGACAGGATCTTGCACATTCTAGGAACAGTAAAGGAAGCCAGTACTTAGGTTAGGAATGAGCAAACAAGGCAGTTGTGAGTGATGAGGTCAGAAATAGGACAGAGACCAGCTCATGTTGGGCTTGGAAATCTCTGTAAGGATTTTAGCTTCTGCTCAGAATAAGGTGAGGTTTCATTTCAGGAATCTAAGCTGAGGACTGAGGTAGCTTTCTGTTCTAAAATCATCTCCCTGGTTCTTCTGAACAATAGATTGCTGAGATGCACGACTTTCTTTCTGTCATTCTGTAGGCCTTACATTTAGGTAAGCTCCTTTCGTGCTCTGTGGGGCACTGGTGGCCACCAGAGCTCCATGCTTCCAGAATACATTTGTGCCATCATCAAACATTAAGTTTCAGGGTTATTGATTTACCCCTGAAGCAATCTCTGCTTGTGCTGAGATTGACTTTAGGTCTTCCCAGAAACTATCATGATAACTGGGAAACATTACTTTGATCAGTTTATCTCAGAGCTGTGAGAGAAGGTCAAATGCACCCAAATTGGATGGCTTCTCCATAAGGGGAGGACAGAACGAACACGAAGCTGCCAATCAGAGCACTTTACACAGTCATTCTGATAAGTTGTAGTGCTTCTTTTATATTTGTTTTAATTCACCATCGGCAATTGGCGAACTCTGAGTAGAATGCAAGGAGACTATGATACTCTTCCTTGAGTACATTGATTTCATTAATGAGGTCTAAGATTTTAATTCCTTTGGGAAAATGTTTCATGGTTTCTTTATGGAGACTGTTATTAAGTTATGTATCACTTATATAGAGAGTACTTATATATTTGGGTGGTTTTGTTCTATAACATGTGTCTGGTTTCAGAGCAATTTGAAGGAATCAATTATCTAATGCCACCATGGTTTGGGGGCTCAAACTTGGGATATTTAGGCTTGGTGGCAACTGTCTTTACCTACTGAGCTACCTTGCTGGCCCATAATTTTATGATTTTTTTTGTTTTGACATTTATTTATTTATTTATGGAGGCAGAGCATGGCATATATGTAGAGGACTGAGCACAACTTGTGGAAACTGTTCTCTCTTTCTACCATGTAGGTTCAGGGTATTAAACTCAGGTAGCTGAAGTATTGTTGTTTAACTTAAATAAGAAACTTTGTATTTATGTTTGTTATATTATTTTCCATATTTTGAATCTGAATTGTACTTTCCCAATATAAGTTATTGTCACCTAGAAATTTGATTCACATACTCTACTGCAAACATTCATTAAAGAACAGACTCATATTCATTTTTCATTCTTTTTTTTTTCACATAAATTTATTTATTTATTTATTTTTAACAAATCTAGACCCGTGTTCCCGCTCATTCCCCCACCCCGCCAGAGCTCATGCATTCTGCCAGACATGCTTTCCATCTCTTAGTCATTCTCAATATTTTCCATGGGGAAGTTGACTGTTTTGAGCAGAAGTTCACT
>VZQC01005157.1:189316-249332 GCA_009823505.1 Rhizomys pruinosus | reverse complement strand
TCCTCATTCTCTTTTCTTAGTTCTTTAATTTGTTCTTTATGATCTTGTAGTTCTTTAAGTATGTTCCCAATTGTGTTTCTGATGTCTGTGTCCTGGGGCATCCCCAGAGGGATCCCACTGCAGGAGTCTTCCATAGGGTTGGTAAAGCTTGGCATGGGATTATCCTGCCCCTTTCCAGTGTAGTCTCTTCTTCGTGATCCTGGCATATGGGCTTCTCCTTGCCTGTCTCTCCCTCTTTCCTTCCGCTGGGCTCAGGAGATCTCAAATCTCATTTTTCATTCTTAAAAGGATATTTTACTCTTAGAGTTGAAAATGGTTGTATGGGGCTCTAGACTGAGGTAACAATGTTCCACCAGAGACATTGATCATAAAACAATTAAGGGAGAACCACATCAGGAGTCTTTGTAACTCTTCATTTCTCATTTTCTTCTTGCCATTTTTAGGATTCAAACTACTTTGAAAGGTAGAAATAGTAAGATATTTTGAAAAGGCTAATAGCTTCTATTAGTACTGTGGTTTCTTTTAGTTATAATATTTTTATTTATTCTTTGAAACTTTCAGACATTTATACAATGTACTTTGATCATATCTATCCAACTCTCTATAAGGCCCCAGGTGTCTCCCAACTTCATATCCTCCTTTGTTACTGTTGTTAATGACCCTAAATCCAGTTATTAATAACCCAGAGTCCAGTTAGTGCTAGCTGTATGATCATGTATAGGAAGCTTCTCTTGCTATGAGCAAGTACAGCACAGTCCTGCTAAGGGAAGGGGAGCACAGTGGCCACCTGCGGTCACTGTGGGAAACTGACCCCTCAGCGCAGAGGTCAGTTGGTTACTTTCATAACTCAACATGAGAGGTACTTCCAACTCAGATCCTTAGCCTGGGTAGTAGAATGCCTCCCGTCTAGCTGTGCTTTCCCACCTGCCCAAGGACTTCTGGTCTCTGGACAGGAATTTCAGGCTGATGGCTGATGGTCTTTCTTCAGCCTATACCCACTCACAATTCACTCCACAATTTGGTGACCTGTTTGGTCTCCATTCAACCCCACACTAGCTTACCAGGTTGGTGATCTGATAGATCCCCATCCAGCCCACTAGCCACAGACACTTGAAATCCAGGCCTTCTTCAGCCTATATATGTGCAAAATAATGGGCCTGGGAATTCTATGTCAAGATGGTAATGGAGGATTCAATTTATTGCCTGCTGCAAGTTGCTTTTAGAAGCAAAATGATGTAATTTCCCAGAGCCAATCATAGACCACCAGTCTCAATCCACTGTATATTGCTGGTCCACCTAGCATCGTGTTTGGGCCACATTGCTCCCTCTTGGGGTGGAGTCAAAGGAATCCCATGATTTCCACATTGTGTCCTGAGGGATGCTAGTTGAGATCTAGGCCCTAATTCAAACTGGATCATCCCATATCTCTCCCTTTTATTTTATTTTTTTTTCCCCTGAGGGCAGATGAGCCTATGGGAGAGGTTGGCACCATGAAGGAATCCAGGTCTTGAATAGTCAATTACTTAAACCTATCTTAGTGCCAGGCAGTGGCAAGCCAGACCTAGGATTTTATTTTTTATACTAAAACCAATTTATGCCCACAATCATGGGTGTGGAACCATCTACTGGGGCAAAGGTAGCTTACCAGTCACTATGTCCCCAAAGGAGAATGACTCTTCTTTCTTCAGTAACCATCAACCATGAATAGCCCCTTCAACAATGGTGGGGCCTTGTGGGGGTGTGGGTTCGTGACTCATCCATGCTAGAATTTAACTGGCTTGATCTTGTGTAGCTCTTGTTTTGGTAACAAAGGTGCTATGAGTTGATGTGTACAAGAATGTCATATCTAGAAGTCAGCATTTCATAGCTCTCCTGTCCATCCTTGAGCTCTTTCATTCTTTCTACCTCTTCTGAGCTGTTCCCTGAGCTTTAGGTGGGACAGGTTGATATAGATGATTAATTCATAGCTTAGCACTCACTGCTACTTATACTGAGCACTTGACCAGTTATTAGTCTCTACACTAACCCATCTATGTATATTAATATAATATTTAGAAGGCCATTAGACAGTATGACCGTTTGACAAAAGTGCAGAAGAATCTCCCCTAAATACTAAGATTTCCCCAGCCATGTGCTTTTGACCATGTTTACAGTACTAGGCATGAAATCCTCCTTATAGAGCAGGCCTCATATCCAATCAGAAAGTGGTTGGTTAGCACCATAACATTCATGTCACTATTATACCAGTAGGTACATCTTGCCAGGAAGGTCACCATTGTAGGATGCAGGGTCTAGCACTGGTAAGATCATTGATGTATTTTCTCCCCCAGCAGCTAGAGGCACCCAAGACAACACTGACAAAGAAATTCTGTCCCTGAGGCATAACTTACATAGCTTCTTTCATTTTGAAGTCATGGATGGCTTCTTTCGTTTTGAAGTCATCAAAGATTTTTGTTTGGAGGAGTCAGTCACTCCTTTCAGGCATGAGCTGAAATCTGTATATTTATTTAAATTATCACACCAATTTTGCTTGCAAATCACTTGTCCTTAGCTACCATTTATGAGACTATTTGTATGATGCTACATATATGATGATGGGGATTTTATAACATTTCATTTCATGCTTTATAATATTATAAAATGAGATAATGTTGTTTCCTTTGTATTTCACTCCATTACTCATCTTTCACACTTGTCTGTGTGTTTCTTATTTTCTTTCTCCCCTTTAGTTTGGCTTTTATGTGTGATCATTCTAAAACTGCTGATCCAATCAAAAGTATTGTGTGCTCTTCTAAGAATAGTCTTTATCATGTGCACAATATCAGAAGGACAGCCAACTTGGCTGAATTTTTCTTCAGTAAACATGCAGATAAGCAGCCACTGCTGCAGAATACAAAACAGGCAATGTCGGTGCTAACACAGTCCTTTGCTCCTACTACCCAATCCCTTCTCATTTTTTAATGTAAAAGTTATTTTTTGCAATCATAGTAAAGCATGCACACAGCTTAGCAAGTAAACAGTTCTGGAAGCTTGGTCACAAAATAAGCAAAATGCAAAACTATCCCCTTGGTTATCTCCTAGTTCTGTGTCCCACATAGAACTATCCAATTTCAAATCTTCCAGACTCTACTGGTACACAGCTCCATGCCTCTGGCTCACACCCATCATTTTCTCACCAATGGATTATACACATACTATCTGTTGACTTCCTACTTTGGACAATGAGAGTTTAAAATTTTTGGCCTGTGCTTGCTGAGTCATCTCAATGGCCCCTGGTTGTTGTCCTTTTACCTTTTTCATTTGTAGGAATTCCTTCTATGCAAAATAAAATAAAATAAAATAAAATAAACCAATGCCCCTCACTTTATTACAGCAGTAATTGCTAACAGTTTTCTCCAAAGATTCAAGTTCCATGTAGGGCAATTTGTGAGGACCTTTTAAAATTGAAAAAATATTCCACCCATGGTGGGCTGGATCTTCCCATATCAGGTGATATAATGAAGACAATCCTACCCAAGACACACCCACAGACCAAGCTGATGTAGACAATCCCTTATTGAGACTCCTTTCTCAGGTGAGTCTAGACTGTGTCAAACTGATGAAACTAACCATCACAGGTAAGTGTTAGAATGCATATGAAAAGACAGATGATAACGTGGCAATACGGATTGCCTATGGAACATGGGGCTCATCATGGGGTGCAGGAGCCTAAGACATGTGCTTTTTCTTCTTGTCATAGACTGATTGGTATGTAGTTCACATGCTCTGAAATTCATGAGCAAGTAATAAATCCAATGGATTTGAGTATATTTGGAAAGGTGTACAACCCTTGTCACATTGTAGGCTGGGGGTCATTTCCATTATCCTAAAAGGAAACTCTATGCTCATTTGCTTTTATTTCATTTTTTCTTTTTATTTTTTTATTTTGTGGTTCTTTTTGAGACAGGGTCTCCCTGTAGCTCCGGCTGTCCTTGGAACTTGCTATGTAGACCAGGCAGGCCTTGAACTCACAAAGATCCCCCTGCCTCTGCCTCCCAAGTGCTAGGATTAAAGGCGTGCACCACCACACCCAGCCTGCTTTTATTTTTTATTCCAGCTCTAAGTAACCTATCTACTTTCTGTCTCTACTTATTCTCTTTCCCCAGGTATTGTTTATATGCTTTTATATCTTTTATTTTCCTTCTTCCCTACTCCGTATTTATATCCCATATTTAGAATAAAATATTATACAATTGATATTATTATTATTATTATTATTACTGATACTGGAAAAAATAAGGTTCTCCCCTTAAGGGTTCTGAGCCTTATTCATAAAAGAATTTAAGAATAGACTCAAAGGAAACATTAGGACAAAATTAGAGTTTAAAGAAAAAAAGCCTTAGGGCAGGGAAGCCATAAATCTCAGCAAGCTGCCTTGAGGAGGAAAACGGAAGGAAAAAAGGCCTGAAGCCCTGCTAGTTTAAAGCCCAAAGGGAGGTCAGGAACCTGGTAGAGAGGAGAAAGGGGCTTTAGAGAAAAAGTTAAAGAAAACCCAAAATGTTGGGGCAGCGCAGTGTTAGGGAAGCACAGTTAGAAAAGAGATTAAAAATTAAAAAGGAAAGGCTATGATTTTTTGAATATTCAAGAAAAGTGGGCGAGACTTACAGAGACATGCCTGTGACCTGGTCCACAAATACTACACTAGAGGGCTGGGGTTCCAGGAAGGAAAAGTCCAACGAATCTTTAACACCCATTTCTTTAGCATAACTTAAGGTGAAACTGCCCTTCTAGGGGGTGGTCACATGATCAGGGAGTCTGGCAAAACTGGAAAGTTAAAGTTTAAATCATGCCACAGGTTCTTCTTTTCTTTTCTTTCTTTCTTTTTTTTTTTTTTTTTTTTTGTCTTTTCGAAACCCGGTCTCCCTGTAGCCCCAGCTGTCCTGGAACTCGCTCTGTAGACCAGGCTGGCCTTGAACTCCCAAAGATCCGCCTGCCTCTGCCTACCAAGTGCTAGGATTAAAGGCGTGCGCCACCATGACAAGTTCATCTTATGGGACTTTTATACTACTGTAACATTATTTATTCCTTCTCCTAAGAAGAAACTGCACCATGAGAAAGCTAAATGTTTCTCCTTAGAACTCTATGCAGACAAGTGGTGGGGCTAGGAACTAAATCCAAGTCTTAGGAACATGACCCATTTCCTATTTTGATTACATCAATGTTAGAGAACAAGATAGACTCCATTTTTCTACTTTATGGAAATACATCCCCCTGCCCTCAGATTCCAGGAACAACAGCAGACCACCATTGAGTAAGAACCAACGTGCATATTGTAAGGAAGAAGGGCATTGGCCCAGAGACTGTCAGGAAAAAAGGGCACGCTGAGTCCTAGTCACTGAACGGGACTGAGGGGGTCGGAGTTTGGAGACCCTCCCCAGCCCAGGGTAATGTTAAAGGGGGGGGGGAAAGCCCCTGGATTTCCACGTTGATACTGGGGCTCAGCATTCGGTGCTCCTAAATTCAGAAGGCCCGATCTCTCAAAAGAAATCCTGGGTACAAGGGGCCACAGGTATTAAGCAATATTCATGGACTACCTGAAGAACCATTGACCTGGGAATGGGCCAGGTAACCCACTCATTCATGGTCATTTCTGAGTGCCCATACCCTCTGCTAGGAAGAGACTTACTGGCCAAGAGAGAGCCCAAATTCATTTTGATGAAAAGGGACCTAGAGAGATAGCCTAGCGGTTAAGAGCACTGACTGCTCTTGCAGCGGACCCAGGTTCGATCCCCAGCACCCACATGGCAGCTAAGAACAATCTGTAACTCCAATTCCAGGAGAACTCCAGTTCCAGGGGAATTCGACACCCTCTTCTGACCTCCTCAGCATTGCACTACACGGGTGCACAAACCTACATGCAGACAGTACATTCATACACATACAAAAATAAATAAAGGGCTGGAGAGATGGCCTAGCGGTTAAGAGCGCCGACCGCTCTTACAGAGGACCCGGGTTCGATCCCCAGCACCCACATGGCGGCTGAGAACCGTCTGAAGCTCCAATTCCAGGAGAACTCCAGTTCCAGGAGAATCTGAGACCCTCTTCTGACCTCTGCTGAGTTGCATGACACAGGTGCACAGACTTGCATGCAGACAGTACATTCATACACATACAGAAATAAATAAAATTAATTAAAAAAAAATAAATAAATAAATAAAAATTTAAAAAAAAGGAAAAGGGACTACGCCTCTTAGACAAGGAAGGCAGCCCAATTCAAGTCTTAATTCTTAACACGGCATCAGAGGTTGAATACTGGTTGTATGAGTCCAGTTGTTCCAATCAATGCATAGAAGCCTGGCTAAAAGATTTTCTCCAAGCCTGAGCAGAAACTGGTGGCATGGGCCTAGCCCAACACCGGCCCCAGTATTCATCCAACTCAAACCAGGGCCAGACCCAGTCAGGGTCTGCCAGTACCCCATGTCTCAAGAGGCACGAAGAGGGATCACACCCCACATCTGCCGATTATTGGCACAGGGAGTTCTCAGGCCCTGCCAATCAGCCTGGAACACTCCCCTACCACCAGTCAGAAAGCCGAACTCGGACGACTATCATCCAGTAGAGTGAACCACTGGGTGATGGACCTACACCCTACTGTGCCTAATCCTTACACTTTATTGAGCTCATTACCTCTAAATCAGAAATGGTATTCTGTGCTAGATTTGAAGGACAGATTCTTCAGTTTACCCCTAGCTCCAGGGAGCCAGGCCTATTTTGCCTTTAAATGGTATGACCCAATGAAGGCCTAAATGGACAACTCACCTGAACTCGCTTGCTGCAGGGATTTAAAAACTCTCCTATTTTTGATGAGGCCCTGCAAGAAGACTTGGGTGAGTACCAAGTCAGTAACCCTAACGTTACTCTCCTCCAGTATGTGGATGCTCTTTTGGTCTTGGCTGAATCTAAGGAACAGTGCCAACAGGGCACCCAGAGACTCTTGCAGACGTTAGGAAGGTTAGGGTACAGGGCCTCAGCAAAGAAAGCCCAACTCTGCAAAACGGAGGTGACACACCTCGGGTATGTCCTGAGGGACGGACAGCGGTGGTTATCATCAGCAAGAAAGGAAACTGTCCTCCAGATCCCCACCCCGAAAAACCCTCGCCAAGTGAGGGAGTTTCTAGGTTTCGCGGGACTCTGCAGATTATGGATTCCAGGTTTTGCTGAGACGGCCAGGCCACTGTACGAGGCCACCAGAGAAACAAAAAATGGGTTTATTTGGCCACAGGAACAACCACAGGCTTTTGAAAGAATAAAACAAGCCCTGTTGTCTGCCCCTGCACTTGGGCTGCCAGACATTACCAAGCCATTCCACCTGTACGTGGATGAGCGCAAAGGAGGGGCAAAAGGGGTACTCAGACTCTGGGGCCCTGGAAGCGACCAGTGGCATATCTGTCAAAGAAACTCGACCCAGTAGCCGCAGGATGGCCACCATGCCTACGCATCATTGCAGCCACAGCTTTACTGGTAAAGGACGCTGATAAACTGACTCTCGGCCAGAACCTGCTAGTAACGACCCCACATGCTATTGAAGGAGTCCTCAAGCAACCCCCGGATTGATGGCTCAGTAAAGGTCACATCACCCACTATCAGGCCCTATTAATCAACCCTGGCTGGGTCACCTTCCAACCCCCAGTATCCCTGAAACCTGCTACCCTTCTGCCTGTTCCTGACCTGAATCAGCCGATTTGTCAATTCGGGGAGATCTTAGCTCAGGTGCATGGAATTCGGCCTGACTTAATGGACACACCCTTGCCAAGGGCTGACTTGACCTGGTATACAGACAGGATCAGTTTCATCTGAAATGGCCTCAGAAGAGCAGGAGCAGCAGTGACTATGGAAACTGAGGTAATCTGGGCCCAGCCACTCCCCCCAGGTACCTCGGCCCAAAAGGTGGAACTGGTCGCTTTAACACAAGCCCTGATGATGAGCAAGGGACAGGACTTCAACATCTACACAGACAGCCGGTACGCTTTTGCTACTGCTCACACACATGGGGCTATCTACCAGGAAAGAGGGTTGCTGACAGCAGAAGGAAAAGCCATTAAAAACAAAGAAATAGTCCAACTGCTGAGAGCCCTCTGGCTTCCCAGGAAGATAGCCATCCTCCATTGCCCAGGGCACCAGAAAGGCACTTCACCAATGGCCAAGGGTAATAATCTAACAGACAAAATGGCTAAAGAGGTGGCCCTACAAGAAGCTACCTTCTCAGAATTGGCTATCACCTTACTGGAGCCACTGAATCCTAACTTACCAGAACATCCGATCTACTCAGAAGACTGCAAATGGGAAGAGAACCAACGTATGAATCAACGCGTGGAGGGTTGGTGACACTCAGTGGAAGGTAAGCTCATTCTGCCTAACTCTTTGGCAAGGTCCATTCTTACCATGATCCACCAAATGACCCACATGGGCACCAGACAAATGGGTGACATGATTCAACAGTCCAGGGAAATGTTCAAGGACATGCATAGCACTCTTGAGGAGATAGTCTTAAAATGTAAAGCCTAACAACTGACTAATGCAGGCCACACTACCAAACAACCAGGCTCCCTCATGAGAGGTAAGTGATCGGGGGCCTATTGGGAGATTGATTTTACAGAAGTCAAACCAGGAAAATATGGTTATAAGTACCTGCTAGTGTTTGTGGACACCTTCTCGGGATGGATGGAGGTGTTTCCCACTAAATCAGAGACCTCAAAAATAATGGCTAAGAAACTGTTAGAAGACAACCTACCCAAGTATGGTTTCCCCCATACATAGGATCAGACACTGGACCAGCTTTTGTATCCAAAGTAATTCAAGACATAGCTAGATTCATTGGGGCAGATTGGAAACTTCATTGTGCTTACCAGCCCCAAAGTTCAGGGCAAGTAGAAAGGATGAATAGAACTCTAAAAGAGACCCTCACTAAATTAGCCCTAGAGACAGGTGGAGATTGGGTGATGCTCCTTCTCTTCGCCCTTTATAGGGTCCAGAACTCCCCCTACCAACTGGGAATGACCCCTTTTGAAATAATGTATGGGATGCCAGCCCCCATAATACCTAGTCTCTTGACAGAGGCTGTGGCAGTGCTGGATGATGATGACTTAATATCCAGTGTTAAAGCAACCCAGCGCACTCATACACAAGTCTGGCCTAAATTACGTGCTCCATTCTCCTGCTCCATCCTCCTGGCTGTTCAACCTGCTGGACCGTTCAGCAGCCAGGAGGATCGAGCAGCAGATTGGAGAGTCAGAAAAGGCGACAACCCTCTCAAGCTCAAGCTAACACAAAACTAATCCCCCTGGTCATCATGATGACAAACGCCTTGTGCGGGACTGGCTGGAGAACCCTCATGAGCCCTACAATCTCACCTGGCAAGTACCGGACGTAACTACCTGAGAGGTCCTCGCCGCAGTCTCCAGAGTCACCCCTCTAAAGACTTGGTACCCAGACTTGACAAATATATTATGTCTCCTCCCCATGCCTGGTGGGCCTGCTCTATTGGACTCACAATCTGTGTCCACTCTATGGTTCTTAACCACTCTCAGGGATACTGTGTCCTGGTGCAATTAATCCCCTGACTCATCTACCACTCGTAAGAAGAATTTTCACTGCGATATCAACTAACAAGTTCGGGCAGGGTGAAAGAGAGCCAGCAAAAGCTATCGCCCTCAGTATACTACTAGGGTTAGGCCTAGTAGGAACCAGCACTGGAATCGAGTCCCTAGCAACTCAAAATCAGCATTATAGCAACCTAAGGGCAGCCATAGATAAAGGCCTAGAAAGGTTGGAAACTTCCATTTCCCACCTCCAGGAATGGCTCTCCTCCCTGGTCGAGGTTGTGATACAGAATAGACGAAGCTTGGACTTGCTGTTCCTTCAGCAAGGAGGGGTATGTGCAGCACTTGGGGAGGAATGCTGTTTTTATGCAGACCATTCAGGTATAATAAAGGATTCTATGACAAAATTAAGGGAAGGAGTAGCAAAAGGAAAGAGAGAACAGGAACAGAACCAAGGCTGGTTCGAGTCCTTATTAAACCACTCACCCTGCTAACCACTTTAATATCCACCCTGCTAGGCCCCCTGCTTATCCTTTTATTGATACTCACCCCAGGTCCTGGCATGCTAAACCGACTGGTGGTCTTCATGAAAAAATGATTAGGAGCCATATAGATCAGATTTGACCAAAACAGTATGAATAATAATTATTCTGACAGGAAGCCATATGATGGTGTCATCCAAATGGACTAAATATCTTAAAATAAAGAGACCAAGATTGGCCTCTAGAGTAGTACTCACAGGAATGAGGGAATGTAAAGAAGGACCAGCTATGAGGGAACAAGATAGACTCCATTTTTCTATTTTGTGGAAATATACCCCCACCATTAGATTCCATGAAAAACCACAGAATATCTCAATAGCTAGCAGGGTTGTTGAGATTAGCTAGCAGGGAAGGACCAAAGGTTGCTTGTTGAGATTAGCTAATTAGGGGCTGGAGAGATGGCTCAGCAGTTAAGAGCGCCAACTGCTCTTGCAGAGGACCCAGGTTCAATTCCCAGCACCCACATGGCAGCTGAGAACTGTCTTTAACTCGAGTTCCAGGGGAATCCGACACCCTCTTTTGACCTCTGTGGCATTGCATGATACAGGTGCACCAACCAACATGCAGACAGTACACTCATACACATAAAAACATAAAAAAATAAAGGCATACGCCACCACACCCAGCAAAAAAAAAAAAAAAAAAAAAAAGAAAGAAAGAAGAAGAAATTAGCTAATTAGCTAGCAGGGAAGGACCAAATGTTGTTGGTGGGGAAAAAGCTAACAGGGCGGCGTGGTGGCACACACTTTAATCCTAGCACTTGGGAGGCAGAGCAGGCGGATCTTTGTGAGTCAAGGCCAGCCTGGTCTACAGAGTGAGTTCCAGGACAGCTGGGGCTACAGGAGACCCTGTCTCAAAAAGACAAAAAAAAAAAAAAAAAAAAAAAAAAAGAAAATAGCTAACAGGGAAAGAACAGAGGAAGAACGTTTGTTCTTCCTCCAGGATGTGCTCAATGAGTAAAGATCCCCCTACCCCAAAAAAAGCCTACCTATCAGTTTAAAAAAATCATGCTTCCTCAGTCCCTATGAATGAATAACAAAATGCCAAAGCTGGGAAAAATTCCCCGCTTGCGATGATTTTTCCCTTTTAAAAAACCCAACTCCCCTAGACCAAGGGCTGCTCTCTCTTCTCCGCAGGATAGAAGCCTGAGCTCGAGCCAGAATAAAGACTCTTTGTATTTACAGCGGAGCCACTGCGTGTCCTGGTGGTCTTTTGGGGGGTCTCCGTGATCTGGGCATAACACACACACTGAAATTTAGATTTAATAATTGTTCACATAAGTGTAAATCTCTGTAAAAGGTCAAAACATTTACTATTCAGATGAAAAAGAACAAATCATTATACTGAAAAAAGATATGGGTATGAAAATAATACCGTCTAGGCATTTTATTTTCTACTGCCTTATTCTGCTAGGAATCCATAAACACTAATATAATCTTGTAGATTACAATGGGTGGCCACATGCTAATGTGGAAATTAATAATCTACCCGTGGTTAACCTATAAAAATCACACAAATTGAGATTCAGATAGGCCTTTAGAAATTTATCTATGACATTTCCCCAGATTTATTCCTCTAGACACTTGCCAATCTAATTATTTTAGTGACATGTTTAACCTTTGTGAAAAAAATCGTGATTTAGATTGATCTATATTAGTATTGTTGGCTGGTAAAAATCCAAGAGCCAAATCTGTGGTCTGCTCCTTCTCCATTGAACATTATCAGGGATAAGAAAAATAGCAAAAGTGAGGACAGCACACTATTTTAAACATTTTCGGCAACCCGTCATTAAGCTGGGAGGTTATTTTCACACTGCAAGCTGTTTGGACTTCACAACCACCTAAGATGTTGGCCCTACTTTTAATCTCATTTCCAGGAAAGAATATTTCATTCATCATTAGGTTGTAGTGAACATGCCTAATGTCACATAGCTACTAAATGAAACATTTCAATTCTGAAGCCAGGCTTCCACCAATATATTTTTGTGACATATAGTCATGTTCCCCCATTCACAGGGAATATGTTCTCTCCTTACCCCCTGGTCACTGAAACTGCACACAATACCAAACAGTCCTTCCTTCCTTCCTTCCTTCCTTCCTTCCTTCCTTCCTTCCTTCCTTCCTTCCTTCCTTCCTTCCTTTTTTCTTTCTTTCTTCTTTTCTCTTTCTTTCTTTCTTTCTTTCTTTCTTTCTTTCTTTCTTTCTTTCTTTCTTTCTTTCTTTTTTCTTTCTTCTTTTCTTTCTTTCTTTCTTTCTTTCTTTCTTTCTTTCTTTCTTTCTTTCTTTCTTTCTATATAGCCATGTTTATGATAAGTTTACCTTCTATTATAATATATTAGATATTATAAGATACAATAAGAGACTCATGACAAAACAGAGTAAATGTAAAACCAAATTATGAAAGTCATGTGGTTTCTATGTCCTAAAATAGCTGCTTACAGTTTTGATTTTTTTTTTTTTTTGGAGAGACAGGGTCTTTCTGTAGGCCCCAGCTGGCCTGGAACTCACTCTGTAAACCAGGCTGGCCTTAAACTCACAGAGATCGGCCTGCCTCTGCCTCCCAAGTGCTAGGATTAAAGGTGTGTACCACCATGCCCAGCTTAAATACATTCTTAGCCGCCATGTGGGTACTAGGAATGGAACCTGGGTCTTCAGCAAGAGCAGTTGGTGCTCTGTCAACCACTGAGCCATCTCTCCAGCTCCTGCTTGCACTTTTACCTTCAAGGAAGCACTTTACAACTTCTTGGCATATCTGAATATCCAGCACCATTACTCTTGTGCTTTTGGACTATTATTTCATAAAATGAGGGACCCTTAAATACACAAACCCTGAGATACCATGAACTGGTGAGAGCCAGCTGTCCAGTAACTAAGTGGAAGGTAGCATATACAGACTAGATACATGCTGGACATAGAGATGATTCATGTCCTGGTTAGGCAGAGAGACTCAGTTAAGATATGCTTTATTTAGAATTGTGCTCTTCTAGTTTGCCTTCTGTTGCTGTGATAAACACCATGACCAAAAGCAACTTAGGGAGGAAAGGGTTTATTTTATCTAAACTTCCAGGTCACAGTCTAGCACTGAGGGAAGTCAGGACAAGAATTCAAGGCAGAAGCCTGGAGCAGAAACCAGGGAGGTGTGTTCCTTATTAGTCGGCTCTCTGGCTTGCTCAGCTTTCTTCATATAGCCCAGACCCACCTTCTAAGGGATGGTGTTACCCACAGTGGGTTGGGCTTTCATACTTCAGTCATCAAGTCAATTTCTCACAGATACAGAAACAGGCCAAACTGATCTGGGAAATTCTTCAATTGCGATTCCTTCTTCCTGGTTGACTCTAATTTATGTCAAGTTGACAGCCCCAGCGAGTAACTTAAAACTTTTTAGTTGTTTATTTCTAGATTGTCCCCTTAGTATTTTCAGGTCAAAGTTTACCTCTGAACAAATCAATGAAAGTGAAACCTCAGACAAATGGGAGAAGAAAGCCTATTCCCATATGTAGTGCATTAGCCTCATTCCTGTTTCACAAAAGCGTATTTCTTTATCTCATTTTATAATCTATTATTTTATGCTTTATGTCTTATTTTTATTGTTGTTGTCGTCCCCCCCCCCCCACCTTGGAACTGCTATGTATACCAGGCTGGCCTCAATCTCACAGAGATCCACCTGCCTCTGCCTCCTTAGTGATGGGATTAAAGGCATGCACCACCACCTCCAGGTAGTATTTTCTGTCTTAATTTGTGAACTACTTCAAATCTTTTTTGAATGTTTACTTAAATAAGGAAGCATATTAACGATATTATATATTTGTTCTTTTATCAGGAAGAGAAACAAAGAAGGCATTTTAGTGACACTGACAGAAAAAATTTTGTTCCTCAGGGCAAAGTTTGTCTTTGCCAAGATAAAGTAAGTACCAATTAATCAATACTCATTGAGCCAATGTGCGGAACACAGAGAATTAAGGCTGTAGTTTCTGCCCTTGGGAGCTTACATAAATTGTTGAATGAAACTACATGCACAAACACACAAACATACAAAAAGCAATTATTAATGGCAATGATAATGGGTCCTTTCCGTCTCATATGCCAACAATATAGATGAAATGGGAGGCATTATAGGAAAGGAGAATTTTTTTAAAGGATTGATAAGCCCTGAGGCAAATAAGAATTTTTTACCATTTTGGTGGCTCTGATGTTCTCAGAGCAACAATGTGTGTGTGTGTGTGTGTGAGTGTGTGTTGTTTTTGCTTTTGAAACAGCATTTCACTAAGTTGCCCTGGCTGGCTTCATCCTCTGGAGTTGCTGGGACTAGGCCCTGTCCTATTATTTTAAAAATTATATGAAAACGTACTACCGTGTATAGTGAAATTCCAGCCTGTAAAGGGGTTTCCTGAAGGAGATGTGGAAGGATCTGGAGTGACCGTTAGAGTACACGGAGAAGCCCAGGTATGGTAAGTGTTGGGAGGGCTGGCACTGGCGTCGTCCACTGAGGAAATTTCCCGAAACGGAAACTCTTCAAAATTTGTTGACCCTCTGATAAAAACACATTAAAACACGCATTTACAACGGAGACCTTAGGTCTTATGGAAAAACCAGTAAATTTGTCAAGGCCATTTTAACCTTTTCACCCTCTATGACTAATGGCTAACTCAATGGGCTTCATTCCTACTCTTCTACACCACTAAATGTTAAAACTCTACACACACACACACACACACACACGTGCACACACACTGATACACAGCTCAACTCAACGTGTGGTCATTTCCACCCAGGACACTTGAAAAAATGTATTTTAACAGATGCACATTAATTATAAACTGAAATAAGAATCACGTTTTCTTCCACTTGGCCTGATTGATTCCCGGTTTGGAAGCAAAAGCGATGTTTCTGTCTGCTAAGCAATGTGTTGTTTGGGGTAAGCAGTCATCCTATTTAGTGGGGTAGGATTTTTGCTTTTGAGGATGGACAGGGTTTGTACATAAAAACATGCCAAAGGGCACAAGCTTTAAAGTATTTTCTCTTTGGTGTGAATGGGAGGAAGGGAAACTGGCTGGGACTGGGATTAGCCTGTGTGGGTGGAGGTAACCAAGGTGGGACTCGGATTAGAGGGAAAAGTGGAGGCAGCCTGGGAACAATCCTGGAGCCCAAGGCCAGCCTGAGGTAGACCCTGTATCAGGCTGGGAGGTGTCCCGCTCACAGCGCCCAAGGCAGGGAACCCAGGACGCCCAGCCCGCCACTGCAGCAGAACACGCCGCAGAGGGCAGGAAGCCGGCGCGTGGGCGGACCGAGGAGGCCAACCGCAGAGGCGCCCACTCCCCTGTCCTTGTGCCCCGCCGCTCGTCTACCGCCGCCGGGCGCCCGCGCGCTCGGCTCTTTCCGCCGCCGCCGCCGCCGCGCGCTGCCCCGTGCGCTCAGGCACCTTCGGCAATTTCCGTCGGGCCCTGGCCGCCATTTTCTCGCCGCTTGTGTGGCTCGCTGGCTGCGTGGCTCGGTTCTTGGAAGCGAAGCTTTGTCCGGTTCGGCAATGGACGGGTAGGTAATGGGGCCCGTGAAAAGATGTGTGAGGGAGAGGAGTGTGGCGGAGCTGCGGCCCGGGCTGGGGTCGGCGAGCCGGTGTCGAGCTGCCCTTCCCAGGCCGCGCCGCCGTTACCCAACCCCCGCCCCATCGCACACACCCCTCCCTGGGCTTCCCTCCGCCGCTCTGGCCGCCGGTGCCAACCGCAGCTGGGGGCTCGGAGGCCCGGGAGGCCGCGGGGCGATGGCGGCGCTAAGGTTGGGACTCAGCCCCGCGGCAGCGGCTCGGACCCGGCGGGGGATGGAGCGGGAATCCCGGCGCAGCCCTGCCCCCTCGGGAGCCATGTCGACGCCGCGGGGGTACCCGAACCCCGGGGTGGCAGCGGCGGCGGCGGCGGCGGCGGCAGCGGGCGGGGACGCAGGGGCGGCCTGCGAGGAGGCCCGAGGCCTGAGGCCTTAGGCCCCCATCCTCGGCCTCGCCTGGGCTGTTCGGGCGGGGAGGTGTGGGAGGCGGGAGCTGCGGAGAGCGGAGTGGGAGCCGCGGGGACGGGAGGACGTGCGGTGGTGGCGGTGGCGGTGGCGGCGGCGGGAGGAGGAGGGCACATGTCACACTCCTTTGTTTTCTTCCGAGTCTAGGAGTGGGGGCGGGAGGCTACAGAAATGCCTTAAAAAGAAAAAAAAAAAAAAAAACCCAAGGCTTGACCCGAAGGGCCCCGAAATTAAATCATAAACAAAACAAAACCCACAAAGTGTTTGAGATCGACATCAGTCACATGGGCAAAGGCCACCGAGCCATGGCAGAAACCGGAGCGGAAAGTCCACACAGGGCCATCTTTTTAAGCTACTTTAGTCAGTTTCTGGGACCCTCCCCCCCAAAAGCCTTCAAAAAAGCCCTACTTAAACAAAATAGTCAACAAACACTAAAGAGAATCATGTTGCATCTTTGAGATCCCGGACTGAGGAGTGTTGAGAGAGCTCTGGGAAAAGATGTGGACCAATGTCGCCTCTGCACTAAGGCTCTGCATCTGGTATGACTCAGTTTAACTCACTGTTAGGAGAAGGGACAGTGCACACAGCCAGTTCAGGAATGTTAAAAAAGACTCAGTTAACACGTACATTTACTAAAATCAGTAACAGGATTTGGAGAATCTAAAGTAAAATCTGAGTTTATTATGTTGGCTAAGAGTCTAGAGTTTCTTTTTTTTTTTTTTAAGATAATAAAGTTAGCAGGCCATAGGGAATATGCCACAGATTACCTTGATGAGAGACTGTTATCCATATAAAATGTAGATTAAGATAAGTTCTGTATTCTCCCCAGACCAGTACAGGAAACTGAGGGCAAAACTTGGAGCAGAAATTCCTAATTCTGGCTCCCTAGAGTCCGTTTAGACTACCAAAGAACTTGTATTCTGTTGCTGATTTAAATAAACCAGCAACCTAGGAATGGCATAGTGTTCTGGATTTCTATCTTTTTGCTGTTAAAGGTTATTAGAAATTATCATAAGTTGGCTGGATTTCATTTAATGGTTCAATGTATTAATAGAAAGCCAATAGTACAAAGAAGTGTCACTGAGCATCTTTTTTTGGTTGTTGTTGTTTTTTACCATCTGAATGGTGTCTGAAGAATTTACAAGATTGAAAATTTAAATTCAGTTTTAAAGTGTTAGAACAGTGAGAGGTTGACACTATTATCTTTTTCTTTACAGAATTGTCACCGAGGTTGCTGTTGGTGTGAAGGTAGGAGATTCTGTTTGAAATATGAAAAGTAGGAATGGTGAATATAAGGTCATCACAAGGAGTGGAAATTTAAGTTAGCTTTGCAAACTAATGAAACCCAACCATGAAATACTTCCTTTTAATTTGTAAAGTCAGATATATAAACACCCATAAAGTTGAATTGTCTAATGACTGTAAGCATTTCTAGAACTGTACAGTCTGCAGGAATAACATTTACAGTAAGTCTGAATGGCATTCAAGGAAATAATAAGGCTTTATATATATATATGACTTCTTAGTGATGTTAACTCTTAATCTAGGATATTTGACTCTTTTATGGCAGCTAAACTATTTTTGCTAGTAATGAATCACATTAGAAATGACTCCAAGAAAGAAAAAGTTGTTGAATTTAACTTTGAATCAGGAAAGATTTGTCTGTAAGTCTTCATTCACTCTTTGGCTAGGAAAGCTGCTCAACTTTAAAGTTTAGTTCTCGTGCCTACCAAGTTTCCTTTAATACATAAGACTGTTCCATAAAAAAAAAAAAAAAAGACTGTTCCATATCTTGGTGCAGTATAATTTTTTGGTGCAAGCTTGTTACCCTATTAGGGCATGGTCCTTATTCAGCCTTTTAATTGCTCAAGGCTGGAACAAGGACTTTTTTCCTTCCTTTCAACCACCCCTCTGAAATGTCTTAGGAGATGTAGTATAAATATGCTTGGTTTAGTGAGGTTGACATTCAGTATGGTTTTTGGAATTTAAAAAAATTGCATTCATGATGGTTTAATAATTCGTTAGGGTACTTTTGTTTTTCTATTTGATGTTGAACTAGATGTCCATCCATGCTTTAATATTTAGATTACTTCTTGAGTTATATTGTATCATTTAATTATTGGTAGTCAAAATTTCCTTTTTTTTTATTATTTATTATTTTTGTATGTGTATGAATGTACTGTCTGCATGCAGGTCTGTGCACCCGTGTCGTGCAATGCCGCGCAATGCAAAATTTTCAAGTTAAGAAAATGAGATTTGAAGTCAAGAATATCTCAAGAATGCAAAATGTATTGATATTATAGTTATATACTCTCCAAGAATGCAAAATGTATTGGTGTTGCAGTTACTGTCCAAATTTGTCCAAATTTGTAAAAAAGAAAATGATGCAAGGTTCATTTGTAAAAATGAATGAATGAATGAATGAATGATATAATTTGTAGTCCATTAGCAGAAGAAAAGTTTGTACATAAGTAGTACAATTGTACTCTAATCAGTAGACAGGAAAAAAGTTGAAGAGACTTAGATTAGGCTACTAGGATATGATATGTTGATTTTACCAGTTTTCTATATTGTAGTTCAAGGAGAAAATTCCAGAAAAGAATACAGAATTAACTATCTGGGGGAAAAAAAAAAACACACCAAAACACCGTTCAATGTAAAGTTGGCAAAGTTAAAATTAGTTTTATATAGTTTTCTAAGCTGTTGGTTAAGAACTTTTGGTATCAGATGCATGTACAAGTACTTAAACTTTCTTAAAAGTTAAAAAAATGAAAGCAGTGCTTGTTTAAAAGAATTGAAAATGAAATGTGTATTTATCTTTGAGCCACAGTTTCTAATTTCTAAAATTCTTTTCTTTTACATGTTTAAAAATTATTGATTTATACATTACCACATCTGTGCCCTTTTTTTGTACAAACATTGCAATTAAGTGCTGTGTGACTTTTTGGAAAAATTGTATTGAGGTGTATATGACATAAATTGCCTGTATTTAAAATAAGTTTTATAATATGTATATACTTGTGAAGCTGTCACTGCAATCAAGATACAAACATCTATCAGCCTTTGTAGTCCTCCTTTTCCCCAAGAAGCCATGGTATGTCACTGTAGTTTTCATTTTTAGAATTTTAAATAAATGGAATCATAGAGGGAAAGTCATCTTAACCTCTTTCACTCAGCATAAAGTGATTTATACTTGTCAATAGTATCAGTAGTACATATTTATCTGCTTAGTATCAATATACTATGGCTATATGTTAATTAAATACTCTTTTTGGGCATTTGGTTTGTTTCCAGTTTGGGGCTTTTAGAAGGCTGCAGTGAACATTCCTGCATTTTTTTTTGTGTAGGTATATGCTTTTATTTCTCTGTGGTCCATTGTTAAGAATGGCTAAATCATATATTTTAGGCATATGTTTAACACCCTCAGAACCTGCAGCCTGTTTTCCACAATGGTTGTACCACCTTGCCATCTAGAAGTGCTTGAAATTTTCATTTCCCCCAGAAACTATTCAGTGCTTCTTACTAGCAGGTTTGAAGTGATCGTTTAATGTGGTTTTAATTTTCATGTTATAGTATCTTGTTATGAACGTCCTTCAATGTGTCTTTTGTCAGCTGTTAAGTATCTGTTGAAATGTTTTGTCATACTGTCCACAGCAAAGTTTTTCTTCCTGGGAGAGCAGCTCAAACGTGTGCTTTTTGGCGCTCCACAGTCTGCTTCCTGCTTCAGCCTCAGAGAGACAGACCTAGGAACAGAGTAGAGTCTCAGGAATCTTCAGTTAGGAGATGTCCTGCGAATTTATTGGTGTTTTCCTAGGGAGCTAATGGGGGAAACTTCACTTACGGGGCCCTTTGGATTCTCCCTTCACATCCATAGTGGGCCCATCCCACCCTGAATGTTCTGCATAATATGGCATCTAGGAGGTGCCCAGGATTCCAGAGAACTTGGCCCCTGTGCTCCCAGCTTTTTTATTTATTTATTTATTTATTTATTTATTTATTTATTTATTTATTTATTTTTTAAGGGATTCTACAATATAATGACACAGTTGTTTGCAGATAACATTGATGTTATTCAGTATGTCATACAATTAGGTAATTGGTGCATTTTGCAAGTATCTATGTCCAAATTTTGAACAACCCAAGGTTCCCATAGTCCAGTTGGAGAAGCTTGTATGCACAGGCATGTTGATCAATCAGGAGTCCAGACTATATTCCTGTAGTCTCATGATTCACTCCTATCTCTCCGCAGCCCTTACAATCTACCACGCCATCTCTTCCGCAGTTTGTTCCCTGGGCTTTGGGAAAGGGGCACAAGTGGGTGAGAAGAAAACAGTCTAATTTCTTTGGGCTCCCAGCTTTTCAAGCCCTTAGTCCCTCCCACTAACTAAGCTGGGGGTTGCTGAAACCCACAGCTCCACCTCTCAGTAGCTCCAGTCTCTCTGGAGGAATCTGATGTCTGCTATCTGATGACCAGTCCGTTCAAAAGAAAATCTTAATTTATTCCATATCTACCTTTTAAAAAATGGCTTTCATTTTTGAATTTTGAGAGGCCTCATTCTGGGTGCACTATTATTAGTAAATGGCTTGGACATATTTTCTTGTTACTTTGCATATGCATTCTCTTTTTTTTTTTTTTAATTTTTTTTTATTATTTTTTTATTTATTTCTGTATGTGTATGAATGTACTGTCTGCATGCAAGTCTGTGCACCCGTGTTGTGCAACGCCGCGGAGGTCAGAAGAGGGTCTCGGATTCCCCTGGAACTGGAGTTTTCCTGGAATTGGAGCTTCAGACGGTTCTCAGCCGCCATGTGGGTGCTGGGGATCGAACCCGGGTCCTCTGTAAGAGCGGTCGGCGCTCTTAACCGCTAGGCCATCTCTCCAGCCCCTGCATATGCATTCTCTACATGAAGAACAGCAGTTACGTTGGTGAACATCCATCCAGTTAGCCAACTTTTTCTTCCATGGATGGTACAGTTTGGAATCAAACTGCCTTTGTCTAACCTAAAGTAAAAAGATTTGTTTTCTAACAGATATTTTAATTTTACTTTAGTACTTAGGTTTCTTCTCCATTTTGGATTTTTTTAGATCTTTCCATTTTCTTGGATTAAAAAAAAAAAATCAAAAACCTAGAAGGAACTAGGGGAAAAGATGGTGAAAGAAATGTAGAGAAAGACACTGAGAAGGGAGAAAAGAGGAAAAGCCCAGAGTCCCCAAGTCAGAGATTGAGTTAACTTTCAGGAAAGTGTACAAAATGTGGATCAAAAACTTTTGATTTAAGATGGAGACATACATTTTCCAGCAACATTTACTAAAAACTGTTTTCTTCATTAAATAGGCTTGTAGCTATGTAAAAAAAAATCAGTTACTTACATGTGATTCTATTTTTGTATTCTGCTCTTTCTTATTGGCCCACTTTTGTCTTACTTAGATGCCGAAAGCATATTTTAATCATTATGTATTGACTCTTGAACTCAAGTTGTCTTGGTTTTCCAACTTTGTTCTTTTTTCGAAGTTGTTTTGGCCCTTTAAAGCATGCTGGCATGTTACTGCACGTGATTTGAATCTGTGAAGCAATTTGAGGAAATTGACATTTAAATAGAGTCCTATTCATGACAAAATACAGTTTATTTCTTCATTCACATAGAGCTTTTTGTCATTGTTTTTAAGATTTTAGTGTAAAGTTTTATATAATTTGGGGTTGGATTCATCCCTAGGTATTTCCTGGCCTTTGGTGTTAGATTGTATAAGATTTTTCACATTGGCTATTTATTTTTGATTGTACTCAGTGTTCTCCCTTTCATATCTGGGTGCTGGTTTTTATTTTTCTTGCCTATGTCATAGAAATGTTGTGTTGAACAGAAATGAGGAGAGGGAACAGTTTTACTTTGTTCCAGATATTAGTATTACTTGGTATGTTTTCCTTAATCATGACTTGTTCAAAAAGAGTTAAGGATAGAGCATCATTAGTACTTAAATAATGTGAAAGTGAAGTTATGTAAGTCTAGTGCTTGTTTTCTTTGTGGGGAAGTTGTAAACTGAACAGAATTTATTTAATAGAGCAGGGCTATTCAGGTACTTGTTTTTTCTTGAGCAACCTTTCAAAATTTGGTTTTGTGTAGAATGAATTTAGTATAACCCTTTCTACTTCTGATAGCTTAGAGCCTGTTGTCATAGCAGATCTCTGGTCCCTTATATTATTATTCATGTCTTTTCTCCTTGTCAGTCTTGATCATTGATTGATTAATACCTTCATGGATCAGCTTCATTTGAGTTTTCTGTTAGTTTTTTGTCTTTTTCTTGATTTTTTTGTTTTTGTCTGCCTTGTGTTTAGTTGGTGCTTTTTCTGCTTAGTATTAAAGCTGATGTCATTGGCAACCTTTTGTAATATAGCTTTATTCTGCTTATTTGCCTATTCTGTACTGCTTTCATGGCATCCTTAAAATTTTGACATGTGGGGCTGGAGAGATGGCCTAGTGGTTAAGAGCACCGACTGCTCTTGCAGAGGACCCGGGTTTGATCCTCAGCACCCACGTGGCAGCTGAGAACCGTCTTTAACTCCAGTTCCAGGGCCTGTGGCATTGCACGACACTGGTGCACAAACCTACATGCAGACAGCACATTCATACACATAGAAGAAGAAATAAATTAAAAAAAATTTTTTTTGACATGTTGCTGGGCTTGGTGTCTCATGCCTTTTAATTCTAGCATTGGGAAGCAGAGGCAGGCGGATCTTTGTGAGTTCAAGGCCAGCCTGGTTTACAGAATGAGTTCCAGGACAGCTGGGGCTACAGGGAGACCCTGTCTTGAAAACACACACAAACCCCCCCCACCACCAAATTTTGACATGTTGCTTTTCATTGAACATACACAGTCTATAAATTTTTTGTTTGGTTTATGGCTACTTAATATAACAACTTCAGATGTAGATTTTTAAGTATGGCCAAATTTGTAGCAATTCTCTCTTTTCTCCCCTCCCCTCCCCTCCCCTCCCCTCCCCTCCCCTCCCCTCTCCTCCCCTCCCCTCCCCTCTCTCCCTCCCTCCTCTCCTCTCCCCTCCTCCCCTCCTCCCTCACTTCCTCTTCTCTTTTTCTTTTTTTTTTAACCTGGGACTCCCTATGTAGACCAAGTGGGCCTTGAACTCAGAGATCTGCCTGCCTCTGCCTCCTAAGTGCTGAGATTAAAGGCATGTGCCATGACAGCCAGTTTAGTAGGCTAAATCAAGGTAGTATTATATTAGAGAACTAAGAAAGTATACCTGTTTATTAAAATGTTAGTTTTTGGCGTACACCTTTAATCCCAGAACTTGGGAGGCAGAAACAGGTGGACCTCTGTGAGTTCAAGGCCAGTTTGGTTTACATAGAAAGTTCCAGGGCACCTGGGGCTACAGGGAGACCTTGTCTCAAAAGGACTAATGAATAAATAAATAAATAAATAAATAAATAAATAAATAAGTTTTTTTCCAAATTTTTTTTTTTTTTTTGTCTTGTCTTTTCTAGACAGGGTCTCCCTGTAGCCCCAGCTGTCCTGGAACTCACTCTGTAGACCAGGCTGGCCTTGAACTCACAAAGATCTGCTGCCTCTGCCTCCCAAGTGCTAGGATTAAAGGCGTGTGCCACCACGCCTGGCCTAATAATGTTTTTCTTAAGTGTTATGAATTTTGTGTTAGAGTGGTTTTATTAAAACTTCAATTCATGAACATTTCTATTGTGCTTATTGAACGACAGCTTTGTGTAAGCCAGTAGCTAAAAAACAGGAGATAAAACATGCTCTGAGCCAGGTGTGGTGGCACATGCCTTTAATCCTAGCACTTGGGAGGTAGAGGCAGGCAGATCTTTGTGAGTTCAAGGCCAGCCTGGTCTACAGAGTGAGTTCCAGGACAGCTGGAGCTACAGGGAGACCCTGTCTCAAAAAGACAAAAAAAAAAAAACCAAAAAAAACCCCAACCCCCCCAAAAGAAAATGCTCTGAAAAGAGAGACTGTTTGTTACTTGTTTCTCCATTTTAATTGCACATATTAAATAGTAGCTATTGAATTAGTACTTGATGACTCTGTCCTTTTATTGTTTATGACCCGGGAACTATGTGCCAGTAAAAAGATAAAATACTGCCTTTATTGTACTACATTCCTGTTTGTTGGAGATCCAAAAGGGCCAGTGTCTTCTAGAAGGACCACATCTACTTGGAAAACCCTCAAGGTTTTAAGTGCCGCATAGTTACAGTAGGGTTATTTTATTTTTAATTATGTGTGTGTTCATGTGAGTGCCCTTTGAGGCTGAACCCCTGGGATCTGGAGCTACAGGCAATTGTGAGCCATGCAGTGTGGATGCTGTGAAATGAACTCAGGTCCTCTACAAGATGCTCTTAACTACTGAGCTATTTCTCCAGCCCCTAGTAGGATTACTTTTGATTGACAGGCTAAGAGTGAGTTTTCTGGAAATAGTAGGCTGTGACCTGCTTCTTGGAGATAGGTTGAAAGATGGAGAAAGAGCATGGACAGAATAGTACATGTTGAAGGAATGGGAAAGGTTGTGTGTTAACTGGCAAAAATTCAGTTATTTAGCACTGTTTAATAATTTGGCAGTTTTTAGTGCTTATTAGTCCTGTAAGAGTACTTACTAGTCAGCAGATGTTTATTGCTCACAACTAAGCCAGGCAAAACAAGGTGGAGTGAAAAATATAAGTATTCTTGAGAATAGACATATACATATGAACACTTGTTAGATGCCCTATCCTTGCATAGAAGAGTATCCTAACACTTAGTATTACCAAAATCAGGTCTGTGGATCCAAGTACCAATGAACTGGAAGTTCAGAATATGTATTAAATTAACGTCAGAATATAGTGAGTAAATGCAGACTGTGGGCAAGTCTGTATGCGCAGAATCAGTTCTCAGTAGCAAATAAAATGTAATAATTTTTTAAAGGGTGGAGAACTTCTAAATGAAAATAGATTTTAAGAGGTATATGAACCCTTCCATTGTCTAGCATTTATTAGATTCTGATCCTTTCCTCCACCTAAAAAAAACAAAACAAAACCGTATAAAGTAGTATAACATTAGAAGTTACAAATTGTAACACAGATTTAGCATTTGACAATATTAAATCATTACTAAGTGACCTATTAGAATTATAGTTGTACTTTTGTTTTTAGAAAGTTCTTGTCTTTGAAAAATAAACACCTAAATATTTGCATCTAAAACAGAATGGGTATCTGGAATTTGTCACAGTATCTGGAGAATTGATTTGATGAATGTCATAATTTTAGCTATAAGTTCAAGATTTAGTACTGATGACAGATGATACTCTAATTAAGAATTCATCACAAAAGATAAAAAGGATTGTTGCTCAGAATTATAATAACATTTTGTGATACTTTGTTGCTTTTAAATGAAAAATATTTTATTCTCTAATGGATTGTGGTAAAACCAGATTAAGAATGTTATTAAAAGTTTTGCCACACAAATAAAACTTTTGTTCACTTTAGATTTTGAACTCTTGTATTTTTCTTTAAAAAAATGAATTCAGTGTTAAGTATTATATGTTGATTGTATAGACACCATTATTTTGCATAGTAAAATTTACAGTAATTTCCTAATATTGTCTTTCCAGCAGTATTCAGTCCTTTTTTTTTAAATGTTAGGAACAAGGGGGCTGGAGAGATGACTCAGTGGTTAAGAGCAATGGCTATTCTTACAGAAGACCCAGGTTTGAATCCCAGCACCCACATGGTAGCTAAAACCCATCCATAATTCCATTTCCAGAGAATCGAACGTGTTCTTCTGATCTCCCTGGGCATTACGTGACAAAGGTGTACTCACATAATGCATGCAATATACTCATGCACATAATAAAAATAATACATATTAGGAATAAAGAAAATCTAATGTGTCTTATTTGGCTAATGCTTCTTAAATTTCTTTTATCAGTAAATCCCGTTTACCATACCATGCGCATTGAATGTTCATTGTTAGAGAAATTGGGTTGTCTTTACAATTTCCACTCTTATATATTCTGCTAATTTATTTCAGATGTTCCCCATATTCTATTTACTGTAAACTTACAATGAGATACAGTTTGATCAAATACAGGTTTAATTTTTAGCAAGAATGTTTGGAGATGTATAACATGTAAGTCCTATTGTATTACTGCAAGACCAGAATGTTTAGTTTTCTTTTTGTGATGTTAATATTTATCAGTAGGGTGAAGTATTGTTGGCTTGACAGATTCATTACAAATACTCCCATCATCATTTTACCTAATAGTTTTAGTAATAAATGATTGCATAATTTTCTTAGTTATTATGAAAATGGTATATTCTTTTTTTCCTCTCCGAATATTAGAATCCTCCTATAAGAGCTTTACCTATGAACTATTTGGTCACTTTGAAATCCTTCTACCTCTCCCATTTTAAAAATAAAAGGAAGGCTGAGTGTGGTGGTACATGCCTTTAATCCCAGCACTCTGGAGGCCACAGCTGATAAATCTCTTTAAGATCTAGGCCATTCTGTTCTACATTGCAAGTTCCAGGCCAGCTGGGGTTATAGGGAGACCCTGTCTCAAAAAACAAACAAAAACGAAAGCAAGATAGGTTTAATTTGTTCTTTGATAGTTTCACACATGCATATAATGAATTTTAGTTTTTACTTCCATTAATTACTCTTTCTCATTCCTCCCCTCATTCTTCCTTCCTCTTCTGATAAAAATTCACCTCTCCCTTCTTCCCAAGAAGTCCTACTTTACTTTTGTGTCTGTGTGTATGTAATCCACTATATGTAATTAGGCTTGCTCTATGAGTCTGGTGGGAGGTTATGTATTATATTATGGGCAGCTTATCACCCTGAAAGAAAGAAAATGATAGCTGTTTCTCCAGCAGCCATTAACTGTCAGTAGTCCCTCAGGACAGATGGGGCCTCATGAGCCCCTCTGTCATCCCAGTTTTCCTGATGACCAACCTGCAGTGTAGTTAATGTTGAGTTCCTTCTTTTAAATTGTTATTGTCATTGTGAAAGTAAAAAATTTTGCACTTATTCTTCACTCTATTATAGTGATTCTTTTTTTTTTTTTTTTTTTTTTTTTTTTTTTTGTCTTTTCAAGACAGGTTCTCCCTGTAGCCCCAACTTGTGATTCTTCTTTTAAAATGCTTAAATTATTTCCTGTTGGGCTAGGTGGAACTTTAGTGCTTAGTGGAAGTTTTCTTTTCTTTTTTATTTATTTTTATTTTTTATTTTTATTAATGGGCCATTTCTTTTAAAAAGTCCTTGTTCTAATGGTATGGGAAATACTACTTAGAACCCCAACAATCTGGATACCAAGGCAATACACTTGTCTGAGCTCATTTGTTATTTCTAATTCCTAAAGTTACAGTTTATGCTTAGTTGGCTTTGTTTGTATCTCTTGGACCCTAACACATCTTGCTCGCTAATATTGACCTTGGTGCACCATACTTTAAAAACATACTAGCTTTTAAAAAAACTCACTAGTTTTTTTTTTTTTTTCAAAAAACAACATTAGTATTTACCCATTATTGGTATTGAATATAATTTTAAGATTTCTTTGTAATTGTTTTTTCTTTCGCATATATTCCATGAAGACGGCATAGTGTAATCACCGAGTTTTAAAGTTTACTGAAATTATTCTACTGTCAAATTAAGGGCCAATTTTTCTTTTTTGATTCTTAAAATTTTTTAACATGTAAACTCTTCTAAAGTAAAAAAGAGTAAACCATTTTGAAGTCAAGGTGTCTTCAGAGAGGTCTTAGTTAAGCTGTTCTTTTATTTAATATATACATGTATAAATGTCTGTATTTCCCTTCCCACAATAGGCAGAAGAAGGTAGCACAGGAAGCATGTTTTATATTGTGACTTTTTACTTAGTGATAAACACATCCTGGAGCTCACTGCCTGGCTATATAAGGAAAACCTCTCATCTCTTTCTACACTCTTTTATAGATTCTGCTGCAGTGAATAGCTTTGTATCTTTGTACTTCCATCAGTGTGAAAAATTGTCAGTATTTCCTTTGAATAGCTCCTTAATAAGAAATTGTATAATATAAATATCTTACTAGATATTCCTGAATTTTTGTGTAGGGATTGTATTTTACTGTCCAGAGATAATGAATGCCAGCATCTTTTTTTTTTTGTTTGTCTTTTTTTGAGACCAGGGTCACCTTATAGCCCCAGTTGGCCTTCAACTCACTCTGTAGACCAGGCTGGCCTTGAACTGACAGAGATCCGCCTTCCTCTGCCTCCTGAGTGCTAGGATTAAAGGTGTGAGCCACCACACCCGGCTTAAAGAAGGTTCTTAGCTGCCATGTGGGTGCTGGGAATCGAACCCAGATCCTCTGCAAGAGCAGTTGGCGCTCTTAACCACTGAGCCATCTCTCCAGCCCCAAATGCCAGCATCTCATAGCCTGAACAAATTTTATAATGTGTGCCTGTAACCCCAGTAGGGTGGTGTAGAGATAGGAGAATCCTTAGGGATTGTTGGCCAGTCAGTCTAGCCTGATTACATGCATCCCAGGCCCCAATGAGAGAGACTTTTCTAAAAAAGTTGCAAGTTTGATAGGTAAGAGGGTATTCAAATACAGAATTAATGGGGATTTGTCTTTACTGGGTATAAAAAATACTTTTCTTTCCTTTTTGAAGAAAAAAGACAGGGTCTCTCTGAGGCCCCAGCTGGCCTGGAACTCACTGTGTAGATCAGGCTGGCCATTTGCTTGTGTCTGCCTCCCAGGTGCTGGGATTATAGATATGTACCACCATGCCCATGATAAATATACTTTCAGTTTATGATGTCTACTTTTACCAAGAATCTCTCTGACTTGCATGGCTTTCTGCAGGATAACAAGTCTTTAATTTTTAAAACGTCTGTATTTGAAATTTAGATTTTCTTTTTGATTGAGTTATTCATGTCTAAATTTTATCTGATTAAACTAAAACAGTTGAACTTGTTTTTCTTTAAAAAAAATTTTTTTTTAATTTATTTTTGTATGTGTATGAGTGTACTGTCTGCATGTAGGTTTGTGCACCCATGTCATGCAATGCTGCGGAGGTCAGAAGAGGGTCTCGGATTCCCCTGGAACTGGAGTTCTCCTAGAATTGGAGTTACAGACGGTTCTTAGCCACCATGTGGGTGCTGGGGATCGAACCCGGGTCCTCTGCAAGAGCAGTTGGTGCTCTTAACCGCTAGGCTAAGTCCCCAGTTTCTGTTTTTCTTTTTCATTGTTCT
Source organism: Rhizomys pruinosus (assembly GCA_009823505.1). Classification (NCBI taxonomy): domain Eukaryota; kingdom Metazoa; phylum Chordata; class Mammalia; order Rodentia; family Spalacidae; genus Rhizomys; species Rhizomys pruinosus. The sequence goes on along the minus strand of VZQC01005157.1, from coordinate 219,984 downwards.
TTTTGTTGAAAGCATCTTACTGTGTTTGGCCAAGTATGCAATTTGTTGTAGTATTCATTTTATAGTGGATTATGTATTTTTGTGAATTTTGTGGACATTTAAATAGAATCAGAAAAATCAGTATTAGAATGATGTGCAGCTGTTGGAAGGGAACAGATTTCCATGTGTACTTGTAGTCTACCATCTTGAACTTTGTTTTGTCCCATTTGTTTTCTTGTCCATCTGCCCCTTCTCCTCCAATGTCAAGGCTATCTGGCCAGAAAGAGTATGTTCCATGTTTTCTTCCTATGCATATTTGTTTTCTATAATATGTGGTATATTGGCTTTTACAATTTTTTTCTTTCTTTGTTTATTTTTTAAGGGATTCTACAATATAAGAGCACAGTTGTTTTCAGATCACATTGGCATTGCTCAGTTTGCCATACAATTAGGTAATTGGTGCTAGCATCCACAGATGAGGGATACCATTAGTTGTTTGTTTTTCTGGGACTGTGTTACTTTACTTAGCATATCTTCTACCTCCATCCATTTACCTGCAGAGTTCATGATGTCATCTTTCTTTACTGCTGCATAGATCTCCATTGTGTAGATGTACCACATTTTCTCTATCCTCTCGTCAGTTGAGAGGCACTTGGGTTGGTTTCAGCTCCTTGCTATTGTGAAGAGAGCTGCAATAAACATGGCTGTGCATGTATCTCTGTAGTAAGATGAGTCTTGTGGGTAAATACCCAGGAGTGGTATGGCTGGGTCAGGTGGCAAGTTCATTCCAAGTCTTCCAAGGGTTCTCCACTGTCACTCTCCTTGTCGCTCTGTTCCCGGCCGGCAGGAAAAAGGAGAGGACACACTCTTGTTCTTCCAGACGCAGTTTATTCAGGCAACTCTTACATCATCTCTCTTCCCCTTCCCGTGTCCCCTACTAATAATCTCTTCCCTCAATCCCGCCTCCTGCTAGGGTGCGAGCGCCGTGGCAGTCTCTCATTGGTCTGTAAGCGGTATGCACAATATACAGAACTCAGTGGACATGCTAATGAGGGTTCAGGTATGGCGTTCTCTTGTTGGCTGGGGAATGAGCTGGGCAGTCAGGCCACAATCAGGCGATCATAAGACCTGGCCAGGGTCCAAGGCGCCATTTTGGCCAACGCCCGCTCTCCACATCTCCCCCTTTCTTTTATAATATGGCAGAGAGAATGCCTGTCTTAGGTTGCCCCTGCAGAGGTATTCCTTACCCGTCATGGGGTCAAACAACCAGCATAGGTTTGTTCCCTGTCTTAGGTTGGTAATACATGCAGCGGGTCTTACCCGTCTTTGACTACTTCTCTAGCATGCCGAGCCAAACTTGAGGTGAACTGCCCAGTTCAATAGCGGCAAGAGCCTTCACGAAGAACGCTCTTTCTCTGCGCTGATTGTTCCACATGCGCATCAGACACCACAGACACAATGACCCGCGCAGGATTATACTGTAACCCAAACCCGCTATTCCAGCCCACTGCTGTAGGTGAGACACCGCCTTCGACATCCAGGAGATAAAACCCTCAGACATGGACACGTCTACTCATGTAGAGTTGATGTGCACGATGGATGAGCGGAGTTCTTCCAATAGAGTCGAGTTCACCGGACCAGTTTCCTGTTAAATGATATGAGAGACTGCGTGATAGATTAGCTGCATGGCTCAGATTCTGAAAAGGTACAGAGGTAATATAGAGCCCAGAATGTCTCCATTCACACCCCAACTGTGCTATCTGTATAAGCACGTCGAGCTGATCCTGCACCAAATCAACCCTTTAATTGAGTGACATATTGCCTGTTTTGAAATGATTATTAATATTTTGTTGATTGGTCAATGCCTCAGCAACACAAGCCGACAAATTGTTAAGTGCAGCCGCTGTCTGAACAGTTGACGTCAGGAAAACTGCTACAGCTGTAGCCGTGGCAGCTGATGCTGCGATTGCCACGAAATATCACCGCTAGAGGAAAGGTGGTAGCATTCAGCATAAAGCATAGAAACAAGTCCTGTTACCACAGGTGACATTATTTCTTTCATAGCTTCCATTATATACAAGGAGCACAAAGGGGGGCCATACGCATACAGGCACGGGTTTGAAAGTGCCAAGCTCCCCTGAGCCATGTGGCATTGGACTGGCTGGTCCCCAGAGGGGGTGCATCAAACCAGCCTCCTGTCTGGTTATGCATACGTACACAATCACTGTCGTGGGATATGTTAGTAATCAATGTTAGTAATCAGTTGGAAGCACAGTAATCCGTTTAGGGGCAGGTGTATGGTCTCTTGTACTACTGCTAATGTGTCATCTAATGGTAAAAAAAGGAAGAGACCTCCATGTTATCATTGGTTGTAAAAAAGCGGGGGAATACTTGCGCTGAATGGGTGACTGGGAACAGTGTTAGGGAACACTGTCATCAGCCCCCAACAAAGCTCTTCCGTCATCGTCATGGGCCATGACACTATCATCACGAGTATCCCACACTTCCACATCTTGAACCACTTGGGTGAGCCTTTCCGGCATCCAAAGAGGTTGTTGATGATCTTGAGGAAAAACACAGACAGCTCCTCTCGCGCATGTTAGGACCGGGTCCGGGCCATACCATTTTCCTGTAAGTATGTCTTTCCACATTACAAGCCCTTTTGAAGTGTTGTCCGTTTGTGTGTGCCTGTCCGCAGCTGACCTCCTGTGCTTATCTAAATTTAAAAAGTTAATAGTAAAAAGAGCAATCACAAGTCTTTCCTTTGGAGGAGAGCCAGAGGCTATTCCCCCCTTTTGTTTTTGAAGGCACTCCTTTAGTGTATGATGAGCACGCTCAATAATGCCTTGTCCTTGTGGATTGTACGGCAAACCTTGAGTGAGGCGAATGCCCATCATCAAACAGAAGGAGTTAAAGGAGCCTGAAGTGTAAGCTGGGCCATTGTCAGTCTTAAACTCTTTAGGCTGTCCCCAGGCTGCCCACGCCTGGAAACAATGTTTGCGGACATGACGGGCCTTTTCTCCAGAGTGTAGGGAGAGGCAAAAATGATTCCTGAGGCGGTATCAACACAGACATGCACATATTTTAATGTGCCAAATTCAGGGATGTGAGTGACATCCATCTGCCATACATGTAATGGGAGGAGACCCCTGGGATTAATCCCAAGGGACTGTTGTGGCAGAAGTGGGGCACATTGATGACAATTTTTTACAATATCGCGAGCATCGGCTCGAGAGATGTGAAATCGGGAGGCAAACGTTTTAGAATTAACATGAAAGCGGGAGTGAAAGGTGCGTGCAAGTTCCTGAGGGGAGGAGAGAAAACACATCAGAGCTCTGGAAACCTTATCAACTGAATCATTGCCTTCAGCTAGAAGGCCAGGCAGTCCAGTGTGAGCCAGAATATGCTGAACAAAGAATGGGTGGTCTCTCTGGAGAATTAGCATGTGTAAAGTATGCAGAAGAGACCCGATGGCTGACCTGAGATTGATCTTTCCTACTACCTCGAGCCTTTTTAGGATATTAGCAACATATTGACTGTCAGAAATCAGGTTGAAAGGAGCATTAAAGGTCTGAAACACTGTTATAACTATAAATTTCTTTCTGACCGGTTTCAGAGCTTTAGCAACAAAGAGCTACCTCCCTCCAGCACTCCGGATGAAACGAAGTGCCAGGTACCGCAAAAGGCGGAGGGGGTCCCAGGGCCATCAGCAGTAGCGGAGGTCCCAGGGCTGCCGGCTGTATGCTAACCTTCACTTGCTCCATGCTTTCTACCAAACTCTCCAACTCATCAGCCGACATGTCCTGCTCTTCGTCCTCAACCCCCTTGGGTGGCGCCTGTTTCTCTTTTAGCTGCTGTAGAAGTTTTTCCCCTTTTTTTATTTCTGCTGCGCAGCTCCCTTCATTGCCCAAGCAATTTCCTATTAATTTCAAAATCGGAACTACACCTCTCTGCAGAATTCCTTGTTCCTCAGCAAACATTAGGTCGTCCCCCCCCAACTTTTCCCAGCAATGTGGCGTGAGGTTTCCGGTCACAAGAAGCCAGAGCGCGATCATTCTCAGCAGTTCCTTTAAGGCATCGCGCAATGGCGCAATGGCCGCATTGAATTTTAATTCCCCATAGTCTCTACTTCCGAGAACCTTATAGTCCCACCTTACCTGGGAACTTGCCGGCTAGCCCACCTGCCTGCGTCTGGTTCTGAACTGTGCTCACACCGACGGAAGTTCCCCATCCGGGCCGCCATTTGTCGCTCTCCTTGTCGCCCTGTTCCCGGCAGGCAGGAAAAAGGGGAGGACACACTCTTGTTCTTCCAGACGCAGTTTATTCAGTCAACTCTTACATCATCTCTCTTCCCCTTCCCGTGTCCCCTACTAATAATCTCTTCCCTCGATCCCACCTCCTGCTAGGGTGCGAGCGCCGTGGCAGTCTCTCATTGGTCTGTAAGCAGTATGCACAGTATACGGAAGTCAGTGGACATGCTAATGAGGGTTCAGGTTTGGCATTCTCTTGTTGGCTGGGGAATGAGCTGGGCAGTCAGGCCACAATCAGGCGATCATAAGACCTGGCCAAGGTCCAAGGCGTCATTTTGGCCAACGCCCGCTCTCCACACTCCACACTGCTTTCCGTAGTGGCTGTACGAGTTTACATTCTCACCAGCAGTGGACGAGTGTTCCCTTTTCCCCACAACCTCTCCAGCACTTGGTATCATTTGTTTTCTTGATCCTAGCCAGTCTTATTGGAGTAATCTTAGAGTGGTTTTAATTTGCATTTCCTTAATTATTAGCGTACAAATTTTTGGGCTGGAGACATAGTTCAGCAGTTCCCAGGACTCATATTGGTCAGCTAACACCCATGGCTAGAATGAATAATTTTATGTAGTGTCAAGTTTATCTGTTGATTTGTTACTTGTGACATGATTTTTTTTTTTTTTTTTTCTTTTCAAGGCAGGGTCTCCCTTTAGTTCCAGCTGGCCTGGAGCTCACTATGTAGACCAGGCTGGCCTTGAACTCACAGAGTTCCACCTGTCTCTGGCTCCTGAGTGCTGGAATTAAAGGCATGCACTACCATACCCAGTGCTTGCGAAATAATTTTGTGATAGCTTTTAAGGTATTTACTTGTGAGTGTGGGTTTGAGTGCACCATGGTATGCATGTGGAGGTTAGCAGACAACTCTCAGGAGTTCATCGCCTTCTACTTTGTTGAGGGAGAGTCTTGTTTCTGCAGTACTCCATATTAGCTGGCCCAGACATTTCAGGGCCATTCTTTCTGTCTTCATCGGAGTATTGGGATTACAGATGAATGTCCATCTGACTTTGGGAATCTGAACTCTGCTATCAGGGTTGTGGTTTTACTTGCTGAGTCATATCCCTGGCTTTGTGTGCTGTCTTTGTCTGCCATGTTGACTGAAGTTTGTTGTAGTTATTTCTTTTTTTTTTTAAAAAGTATTTATTTTTATTTTGTGTGTATGAGTGTATTGTCTACATGTGTGTAAGTGCCCACAGAGTTCAGAAGAGAGTATTGGATTACCCTGGTACTAGAGATTGTTGTTAGCTGACCTGTGGGTGCTAGGAATTGAACCCAGGTCCTCTGCAACAGCAGCCAGTACTCTTTTAACAGCTGAGCCATTTCTCCAGCCCTTTTAGTTATTTCTTATTTGATTTTTATGTCCTTTTACAGAAGTGACTTGGGGTGATAAAATGCCTTGTTACCTTTTACTTGTTTTCTCCCTGGAATTTTCTGTTAAACTTTTTGTGAGAATTTTGTCAACCATTAATCCCATTTAAACAAGAAACTTGAATGTTACCAAATTAAGTGCATACCTCTTTGGTTTTCTTCCATATCTTGCCACAGATGTCTCCAGTAGATTTTTTTTTCTTCTTTCTTTCCAATGTGGGTTTCTCATGTAAATGAAGAAAAGCCTTATTTCAGCTTTCCATGATTGTGTTCTGATTTGCCCCCAGAATTATTTCTGTATTGAATTTGTCCAGACTTTTAAAATTTCATAAACAGTGTGGTGTATCTGTTATTTATGTACTATTTATATATTGTATTAGGTATTATAACTAATTTCGAGATGTAATATTTGTTGGAAGAGATGTGTAGATTATAAGGAAATATGATAGTTCATATTTACATGAGTGTCCACATATTTTAGTATTCTTGAGGATTCTAAACAAATTCACAGACACTTGGAACTGGGGGTGTGTGTGTGTGTGTACATACATATAGTACATTTTTTGAAAATAATGTGCCCAAATCATTTGTGTCTGTTTTTCGAGACAGGTATTACTCTGTAGTCTAGGCTGGCTTGGAACTCACTGTGTTAGCTTCCACCATGTGGCAATCATGTCTCAACCCTCAAAATGCTGGGATTAGCAGTGTTAATAGCCATCACACCTGACTGTAGCTATGAGCTATGTTTTGATTCAATAAGGATTTTAATAAGTAAACTAACTTTCTTATTTATTTATTTATTTATTTATTTATTTATTTATGGAGACAGGGTTTTCCTGTAGCCCCAGCTGGAACTCAGTATGTAGATCAGACTGGCGTTGAACTTACAGAGATCTGCCTGCCTTTGCCTAAGGGCGTGTGCCACCATGCCTGGCTAAATTAATGAAATTATTACATGTAGTTGCATAATATTGTTGAGAACTCCCTGCTATGAAAATAATCAATTTATTTCTTTGTGGATATTTGGGATAAGATTTTAATTTGAACATGCTGCTTTCCACAGCCTTGGTGTAGCTGTGGCATTTGAGTGTATGCTTAAGGGTATATATTTATTGCCGGTGGTTGTGTATGTTGAACTTTACCAGACAGCAGTAGATTATTTTTCCAGCATTTCATTCTTAGAGAAGTGTTATGTATCATTTTTGCTCCTAGTACTTTTAAGTATTTAACTTCTGAATTTTTGGTAATCTGGAATGTTCTGATTTCTTTGGTCTTGCCCTCATTACTAATGAGGTGCACATCTTTTTCATTTTTTCATCTTTGGTGTTTCTCCTTAAGAAATCTTATGAAATCTGTTTTTGTGTTCTTGCTTAATTAAAAAAAAATCCAGTTTTCTGATTTTATAGTTTTAAATACATTGTGGCTCCTGGTTCTGTTGGCTGTTGGTGTTGGTAATATTTTTTTTCCATTTGTAGCTAGCTTTGTCACTTTATGCTCTTTTGTTGAGTCACTAATTTTATAAACATACCAGTTTAATGTGGCCACATGTTCAGTTGTTTGCATGCTAGTTAAAACTTTGTGAGCCCATTCCTTATACATTTAAAAATTTCCCTTATTTTTCTGGATGTCCTTGGTTGATTGTTTAAAGTCTTTACAACAATCTGTTTGGAAAAACAAACTGCTTTTCTCCTCCTTTGACATACTCAGCAACAGTCAACCCAGAAGACTTCTGACTCCAAAAGGTTTGAAGAGTTCTCCCTACCAGCATGCAAGTAATAAATTCCGCAGTAGCAAATAGCAGCCAGAGTGTCCTGCAATTGAATTCTTGCATTGTTTGCCAGAATAGAGCTTCATATTCTACAGGTTGAGGGCTCAGTCTTCAAATTTCCACTTCAGGACCACAGTCAGTATTCCCTGGGAGCTTGATGTTGATTCTGAATGTCTGGTTCCCACAACTGCCTACTTGGGTTTAATTAATTTACCAAAGCAAAGGACTTAAACACATTTATTGATTTATTAGAAAGGAGTTTTACAAAAGATAGGATGTTCAAGGTGAAGAGGTACAGAGCTCCAGCTGTGCCACCCACAGGAACCCATTAAGCTGCTTGGAAGTTGAGATAGATGATCCTGATTACATAGACATGATCAATCATTGGCCATTGTTGGTCATCTCAACCCTTACCTCCTACCCTTTCACCCTTGCTTGTCTTCCAGTGAACTTATTAACAGAACTTAACATACTAAAAGGTATACTTTTGTAAGGATTTTCAGAATTTTTAAATCAGGAAATGAAGATTGTCCTGTGTGTACATGTGTGCATGCATGCCTTTTTGTGCGTTTGAGTACACGCATTTAATAGCTTTTAGGCTTTTAATTGTAGTAGTTTGTTACATAGAGATTTTGTGACTACAAAGTTTTTAAGTACAGATAATTTTAGTTTTCTGTTTTCATTTATCTGAAAAATCCTTGTATGTTGGTTATTGATTCCCCCAAATAAAATTTGTGTAAAATAAAGTTTTTCTCATAGAAGTTCTTCTGGTATAAGAAAATGGTTTCACTCAGCCAAATTCTTTCATCTTGATTGCAAATCCCTCTCCTTTTGTTCTTAGCTGTCTGGTTGATGATGTGTAACTGCAGTTTCCTTCTTTTCTTCTTGGTTATTCTACCTGGAGGTTTGTCTATTTTGTTGTTAGTTATAAAAATTGTAACTTTTGGCTTTATTGACCTTATTCTGTGTGTCGCTGTTTTGTGTATTTTTATTGCTTGTATGAGAAAGTGCTTTTCTACCTTTTAGTAGGTTGTTAACATTCTTCTGTTCACTTCTTTCCCTCTGTGTCAAAGATGTGTACTTTCCTTTTCTATAAATCTAGTTTTCCTCAAGAACTTGTTATTTTTGTCTTTGCCACATGTCATGATTTCCTAGGCTGGCATCTTTGGGTAGTGTTTGGCTAGGTGTCAGTCTTATTCTAGCTGAGCAACAGAAAAGAAAGCAAATTCCTGTCTTTAAATGAATGCTAAATGACTTTCACTCTACTACTGCATTTTAAAATTTTACTTTATTTTCTGGTTGAAAAAGAATATTCAATTCTCTTGTATTTTCCAAGTTATTTCTGGGGGATTTTTTTTTTTTCCTGGTGTAGTATTTGGTTTTGAGACAGGATCTCACTATGTAGCCCTGGCTGGCCAGGATTTCACAGAGACCCTTCTCTGCTCAGTGCTGGGATCAAAGGCTCATTGCATCCTGCCCAGTGCTGTGAGATAGTGGTTTTTTTTGGGGTGGGGGTGGGGGGTGGGGGGCAGGGTTTGTTTTCTAAGTAATCATTGGTACTACATAGGTAGAAAAGTTTCTGTGGCCAAATTACTTACCAAGAGACATCTATGCCGGTCTTCACATAATTTTTTACTTGAATCTAAGAATAATTGACATCTTAAATTAAAATTTTTAAATACCACATAGTCATACTGTTTTTGATTCTGAATTTAAATGCTATCAGTTTGACTTTGTTTCAGCAAAGTCGAACTAATGTTTAACAGCCATTAATATTTTATGTAAAACTGTTCTCTCAGTCAATGTAATTTTAACATTTACCAGTATTACAGAATCACCTTTCTTGGTCATAAAAGTGGTAAGCTTTTTACTCAGTGAAAAGGCAAGCATAATTTTCTTTTATATAATGTAATCTATACAGACATTCTTTAGTATTTTTTACTCATTCTCAGATTGTAAATAATTTGATAATTCTTCTGACTCAATTATGATACATGTTAAATGTACTCTAATAGCAGGTATGAAATAAAATGAAATATGACAGCCTTATAAAAATATAAGAACTCAAAAAGGCCTTGCTATGCCTGAAGCTCATTGGAGTAGGAGGAGGAGAGCATTTTTCATGGAGTGAGTCACAATTAGAGGCTTTCATTTTACTTGGTAGATCCAAGATTTCTCATGCATCATATTTCAGAACTACTTAACAGTCCATCAGGATGGAAGAATTTTCATTTGCAAGTAAGAAACAGTTATAGGATATGCTGGCAGTAAACATTTGGAAAGGTGTCATGTTTACTTTGGGAAAGTGGGGCATGGAACGGGTAATGTTTAGAGAATTAAGCCTTTTAAAAGGGCTGTGGCTTTTGTTCAGGTAAATAAAGCACTGGGGTGTCATCAGTTGTTTTCCTCACTTATCTTTTCCTTTCCCCTCCTCTTTTAGAATCTGATAAGAAATTTTGTTGATTTATAGAAGGTCGATTTTACTCATTGTAGGGGACTTTCTTGTTCTATAGTTGGAGGTCAGTTTTGTGTATGTAGTGATTTTATTTGAGTTGTTTGATCCAAGAATAAAGCCTTCCCCAAATATTTTAATTGTCCTTTTATAGTTTCATTTATCTTTGGTCATCTTTGGAAGATATTCAGGGAATATTGAAGCATCAGTTTAAAATTATGTGCTGGCTGTTCCCCCTTTTCTGGATCTGCCCCTGATTGTAGGAGGGTGTTCTTTGTGCTTTTGGTTTCTCTCCTGTAAAAATATTTTTGGTTGATAAAACAAGTCTTGATTACTTGCTCACTTACTTTAAAAGTAGTCTATCTTTACTAATGTGGTGAAACAACATGCTGTCCTGACTGGGACCATGAGTCAGCCCTCTGTTGGACATATCTGTGCTCTATATGTTATCTGCTGATTCATTACTTGGGTAGCCACCTCAGATGACAGACACTGGGATTGATTCTTGTGGCATCAAGGTACTCATATTCAGATTAATTTTTATTTTACTTAATGACCCCAAAGCTCCTGAGCAGTGATACCAAGGAAGGAGTAGGGCATAAAATCTAGTACTGTATAGTAATGCTGCAGAGCATATAAGAACCTGATAGTAGGCTTTTACTATCTAAGCTTTCAGGCATCCACTGGGGATCTTGGAACATTCTTTTCTCTCAAAGGGGACTATAGTTAAATAGCAGGCTTTAATAGTAATATACTTGCATTCACAATTTGTTAGTAGCTTTCTGGTTCTGTAACAGATTCATCAGATCAATTTAAAACAAAGTAGCCGGGCGTGGTGGCGCACGCCTTTAATCCTAGCACTTGGGAGGCAGAGGCAGGCGGGCGGATCTTTGTAAGTTCAAGGCCAGCCTGGTCTACAGACTGAGTTCCAGGACAGCTGGGGCTACAGGGAGACCCTGTCTTGACAAAGACCAAAAAAAAAAAATAAAATAAAACTGAAAGTATCTTTCCCCTCTTTCTTGAGATAGCCTTGGTATGTAGCTCAGGCTGGCCACAAGGAATGCATAATTCTCCTGCCTCATCCTTCCAAGTTCTGGGAACTAGAACTTTGCCCTTTGGAGAGGTTTATTTTACAAGGGTCATAGTTCTAGAGGTTTCAGTTCATGACCAGTTAATAAGCTAAGTATTAATAAATTAATAATCTCTTTTGAGATTATGATGGGACTGCAGCATAGCAGGAGCACCCAGTAGCAGAGGCTAATTCACTTCATAGTTGAGAGTTGAAAAAGCAAAGAAAAGGTGTGGAATCTACTGGGTGTGGTGGTGTAGGCCTTTAATCCCAGTACTGGGGAGGCAGAGGCAGGCAGATCTCTGTGAGTTCAAGGCCAGTCTGGTCTATATAGCGAGCTCCAGGCCAGCTGGGACTAAAGGGAGACCCTGTCTCAACAAGACTAAAAAAAAAAAAAAAAAATGCTGTGGAATCTTAGTGTTGCCTCTACTGATGGAAAAGCTTTCCTATTAAAACTCAGTTCTTAAATATTCTACCACCTCTAAAGCCTTTACTACATGGACCTTTAGAGTCACTTGTTGAAACCATAACATTACTTATAACATTACTTAACAAATATGTGTAGGCCTTATGGCTGGTTGATTGACACTTGTGAATATTGTAGTGAATACCACTAGTATGGGCCACTTTGTCTGGTAATCACTGTGTATTAGAGATCACATGTTGAAACTCCCTTAACATACCTAATTCTGCTCATCTTATCCTTATAAAATGTAACTGCTATACAAAATAATATAAATCTCAGTAAGAGATTAGATTTTATATAAATACTGTATTAATATGGATGTCTAGAAACTTTGTTTTTATTTTCCTACTACTTGTGTTTCTTTGAGAATTTGACCCTAATGAGTAGAAGGGCTTAAAAATATTTAAGGAAGATGATACAGGGGTTTATGAACTTATTTTCACTTGTCATGTTTGTATTTATTATGATATACTTTGAGTTCCAATATAAATTACCATTCATTTTATGTTTCTTTTGGATTTTGAGGACTTGTAATGCTTTGATAAATTATCTTTGTCTTTTATTATACCTTGATTTTTGTGTTTTTATGCAATGAGTTTTTTTTTAATGGGCCAGTATTAATATTAATACCTATCTATATATAAGACATCTTAAAAGAGGCAAAAGAGTTGATTTTAGATAGTTTAAATGTTAGTCTTTGTATTTTTATAAAATAAGGATTTTTTAAGATAGCTAAAACAGCCGGGCGAGGTGGCACACACCTTTAATCCTAGCACTTGGGAGGCAGAGGCAGGAAAATCTTTGTGAGTTCAAGGCCAGCCTGGTCTACAGAGCGAGTTCCAGGACAGCTGGGGCTACAGGGAGACCCTGTCTCGAAAAGACCAAAAAAAAAAAAAAGATAACTAAAACATCACTGGCTGGTTTGAACAACTGTGCAGTTTCTAGAGTAAAGCATCTATAACCTTTCCCTAAAGAATTTTAATATGAGTCATTCTCTTATTTTTCAGGAAGAAATTTCTCATTCCTCAGATTTTTTTTTTTTCTTTTTAGTTTTACCCTTTGTGTGTGTGTGTGTGTGTGTGTGTTTGTGTGTGTGTATTTTTGAGACAGGATCTCCCTTTTAGTACCAGGTGTCCTGGAGCTCACTCTGTAGACCAGGCTGGCCTTGAACCCACAGAGATCCACCTACCTCTGCCTCCCAGTTCTGGGATTAAAGGCGTGTATCACCACGCCCCGCACATTCCTCAGATTTTACTTTATTTTTAATGTTGTAGTCGCTGGTGTTTAAATTTTAAAACCTGTTTTAATTTTGGCTCTGGTACTGTGCAGTTTACTGTTTACCCTCATTTGACTTGGGTAAAACAAAGAAAGGCCACACTTGACTATGCAGGAAAGAATGTGACAGTACAGAGGGAAGAATAGCGAGTGGGGTGAAGTCTACTCTGTTGCCAGTACTGTGCATCTACCCTTGATTTTTTAATTTTTTTTGTGAATAGTTGAAAGATTACAGATAAAAGCTTTCTGATTACTGTTTTTAATTGTCTTAATCTATTTTTGTTTTTATAGAGAGGATCTGACGAACTACTCTCAGGCAGTGTTCTCAGTCCCAACTCTAATATGAGTGGCATGGTAGTTACAGGTGAGTGTTACTGTCTTAGCCTCTATCATTTACTCTTTTACAGGGCATGATGTTAGAGCTAAAACTAGGTTATATTAGAATATCCTTGGTTTTTAAATACTGTTGAAACTTGAAATTGGTGATTTTTGTAGGCTAGTAGCATTTAAGTTTCGTTTTGTGTATTACGTATGTATTACATATTTTTGTGTTACTAGGGCTAAAGAAGCTCTTAAAACTTGAGTTGTATCCCAGTTCTAAAACTTACTCCTTAATTGTTTTTGAGCACATGATTAATTTTTTATTTAAAAACTTACTTTTATCTGATTTTGAGTAATACTGAAGTTCTACGTAATTAGGTGCTGCAGTTTAACGTTTCTTTAAATATGTACTGTATAGTGATAAGCACGTTGTGGGCTTATCCATTACCGTAGATGATGCATTTACTTCTTTCAAACCTGTAATCTATTTATTATCCTTTCTCATGTGCCTCTTTTTCCATTTGTTTTATATTTTTATTTTTTGTGTATTTGTGTGTCATCTATCTTTACTTTTTGTACCACAAACTCTATTGCCTATGCTGTATCCAAAAAAGCTTCAATTGTATAGTTTTCTTGTGTAGTTTTTCATCTTTTCTTGGCTGTAATGTAATGATAACTTATTTTTTGTTATTTTCTTGCAAATCAATGATGATTTATTTAATCTCTACAGCTAGAATTTTTCTTGTGTAAGTCTGAAATAGTATTTTAATGTCTAAAGAAATGTAGATCAAGTTTTGGACTTTTGTTTTATGACTGGTAATACTACATTTTGCATATTATTAAACAAATTTACCTTAAAACTCTACATTTCACATTTATTTTCCTGAGACCAATTTCTTTTATATTAAGATTATAAAAAGCTCAAACTAATTTCTTTCAGTTTGCCACTGTTTGGTTCGCACACACCTTGATGTATACATAAACACTCCTGCCCTTTTTCAGTTAGTTAAAAGTGGAGTCAAGTATGTGCTAGCTGGAATCAGAATGCTGGGAAGGGGAGTTTCTCAGCACATGTTCTTATTTTTCTTTGTAGCAATTATAGAATAAAATCCCAGGTCATGATTCTGATAAAAGTGTCATGTGTGAATGAGCAAGTAGATTCAAATGTCTGAAGCTCTTTGTCAGTTTCATTTATTTATAATAAATAGTGATTGATAAATGAAAAGTTTTGAAAATAAATATACAGGACTATGAGTAGCTGAAGTGGCCTTGCCCCTTTATCCATTCTTCTCCCAAACCACAGAGTATATGCATTGAATAAAACACAAGACAGCTGATGTTTGAAATTGATAAACAGGTCATTATCCTTGAGTTGAAGAGAAATGCTTGAGGTGAGTCTCATGAGATGACTCTTGCTTTTTTGCTTTGGAGTACTTTATTGCTGTAACACACAGAAGCAAAGCATAGAGACTCTCTGGACCAAAGAAACTCCTATTACAAATTCCAAACATCTGGAATTTGGGGGTAAGGTTCTTGGAGAAAAGGAAGTTGTACTGATATGTCATTAGTGTAGAGATTCACATCAGAATTTTGAATACTAGCTAAGTTGAATTTGTGTAGGTGGAGATTTGGCTGTATCTGTGAGAAATTGGCTTATTATAGGGCTGAGAGCTCCATGGTTATTCCATAGGCTTAACACTGTTCTGAACTCCCCAGCTTAAATTCAGATGACAGAAAGCTTAGTCTTTTAATAGAATCATAGTAAGTTCCTGAAAAATCTGAATCTAAGAAACTGAAAGTCTAATGTGACAGGATGTGAAAGCTTCATCTGCAATTTAATTGCCTGTGAAACAAAACAACACCCCCTTAAGGAAGACAGGAGGGTCCAGTTTTCCTAAAACTGTCATCTGTACTATTAGTCACCTACAATAACAAATTATGTCATGTGAAGGAGAAAAATACCTCTAGAGAAAGAACACTTAGTAGGAAGAGACTTCTAAAATGGTGCAACATATTTAAATTAGCAGGTAAAGACTGTAAAATAACTTTAAACTGTAAGGCTAGGCATGGTGGTGCACACCCTTAATCCCAGCACTCAGGAGGCAGAGGCAGGCGGATCTCTGTGAGTTCAAGGCTAGCCTGGTCTACAGAGAGATTTCTAGACAGCTGGGTCTACAGGGAGTCCTTGTCTCAAAAACACCAACACAGACACACAGACACACACACACACACCCCCCAAAACAACACACACACACACACAAAACAAAAAGAAAAACAAAAACTTTAAACTGTAAAGGGAATGGTTGAAATAATAGCTGAACTGGGCGTAGTGGTGCACACCTTTAATCCCAGCACTTGGGAGGCAGAGGCAGGTGGATCTCTTTGAGTTCAAGGCCAGGCTGGTCTACATAGTGAACTCCAGGCCAGCTTGGACTAAAGGGAAACCCTGTCTCAAAAATTAAAAAAAAAACAAGCTGAACAGGAAGTTGAATGTATTGAGAAAAAAACTATAAAGAAGCATAGACATATTCTGACTGAAAAACAGCATTTTGAGATGAAAATTTTGACACTTGGGATTAATAGCAGAAAGATGCTTAGTAAACCTTCATAAAAATAGATGTAATTAAGTCTTCCAAAGAAAAAGCATACCAGTGAAATATCAAGCAATCTAATATACACATGTGCATGCATGTGTGCATACCCACACATATGTGGAGTTCTGGTACATAGAATGGGGCAAAAAATGCTTCATGTGTACATGCACACGTTTGTGTCTGTATGCATACTTGAAACAGGAATTACTGAAAACATAAAGATTTATGAAAAGTTACCTTACAGACCCACCACTTATTTTCAAAATCTGTAATTACTGTATTTGGGTGGATAGTATGTATTCACATTTTAGAGTAATATAAAATTAAAGGAGGAAAATGTGAATTCCTAAACATAAAAAAGACTGAAAGATGCAGAGCAGTTATGGCAGAATCCATGATCTGGGTGGGGTGGGGGGAAGGGAAAGGGGAATATGTCTGAATTTAACTGACAAATGATGTCTGAAATACACAAAACATCAATAAAAGCATTATAAAAAAATTTTAAAAGATAAAAAAAAAAAAGAAAAGTTACCTTACAGTTCTAAAAAGTACAGTAAGCACCCATATTACTTTGGATTAATTTTAAAAACAGAAACACAGGGGCTGGAGAGATGGCCTAGCGGTTAAGAGCGCCGACTGCTCTTACAGAGGACCCGGGTTCGATCCCCAGCACCCACATGGCGGCCGAGAACCGTCTGAAACTCCTATTCCAGGAGAACTCCAGTTCCAGGGGAATCCGACACCCTCTTCTGACCTCCGCAGCATTGCAAGACATGGGTGCACAGACCTGCATGCAGACAATAAATAAAATAAAAAAAAAAATAAAGTGTTGCGGGAGGATTTTTAATAAAAAAAAACAAAAAAACAGAAACACATACTTAGGGACATAGGCATAGTAATCAGTATATTGAAAACTAAGAATAAAACACAGATATTTAAAACATCCAGGCAAAAGATATTTAAGAGATCGCAGGTCACACTAGCAACTCGCATTAAAATACAAACTAAGCTTTTTAACTCTTGATTTTATTTTGTATTTTTAATTAATTATTTTTTGAGACAAGGTCTCCCTGTACCCCCAGCTGTCCTAGAACTTAATATGTAGACCAGTTTGGCTTTGATTTTACAGAGATCTGCCTCCTTCTGACTCCCTCAGTGCTGGAGTTAAAAGTATGCACCAACATGCCCTGCTAAGCCAAACCTTTTAAAACTTAATAGAATGACATTAGATAAAAATTCAGAGCTGCAGGAAGGTTATAATGCCATCTCAGTTCTCTGAATTTTTAGTGCTTACTATATAAGTGAAAACTTTGTTTTATGAGGCTTATTACATAGATGAGATTATGAAAACACCCCAAAGTAAGACAAATGATTTTTACTTTAGTCAAGTTCTTAACATTTTACATAAAATCATACAGTTTGGCTCTAACATAAAGAGACTCTTAACGATAGGTTATATATTTAAAATCCTAGTTACTGGGCTGGAGAGATAGCCTAGCAGTTAAGAGCACCGACTGCTCTTGCAGAGGACCCGGGTTCGATCCCCAGCACCCACATGGCGGCTAAGAACCGTCTGTCACTCCAGTTCCAGGGGAATCTGAGACCCTCTTCTGACCTCCACGGCATTGCACAACATGGGTGCACAGACCTACATGCAGACAGTACACTCATACATATACAGAAATAAATAAAATATAAAAATTTAAAAAAAGTTTAAAATCCTAGATACTGTCTGTAAGAAAAAAAAATCATAGCTAATAGACAACAGTGAAAAGGCTGGAATATCATTTGATTTGATAATAACTAAATTATCAAGCCTAAATAGCATTGTATTGGCATAAAGATAAATAGGTAAGTAGAACAGAATATAAAGTTAAGTAAATTCACACAGTTATGGACAACTGATGTTTGATGGTGCAAAGTCCTGTGAAAAAAGACAACTCTCACATTGTGCTCTGAAAACTGAACGTAGCTTTATGCCTTCTCACCCCCTCCCCAATGTTTGTTCTCAATTTATGTCTTCTATTGCATGTGGAAACAGAACTCCAAATGGACTGTGTTGCAACTGTAAAATTGAAGGTTATAAGACCTCTAGAAGAAAGCATAGAAAATCTTTGTGACTTTGGGTTAGGCAGAAATTTTATGATAATGACTAAAAATCTATCTGTGAAAGAGTAGCAGAATTGCTGGGCATGGGGGCACATGCCGTTAATCCCAGCATCTGGGAAACAGGGACAAGTGGATCTCTGTGAGTTCAAAGCCAGCTGGAGCTACAGGGAGACCATGTCTCAAAAAGACAACAACACCAACAACAAAACTAAACATTTCTGCTTTGCCAAGAGACTTGAGAAATAAGAAGGCAAGCCATAGGTTAACCACATATTTTAGTAAAGCACTTAACTATGAAAACTAATACTAAGAATGCATATAAATGCAGAATATACAAGCTCAAACTTAACAGTAGTAAGGTGATTAGCAACCCAATTTTAAAAATTGATCAAAATATTTAAACAGATAGTTCAGCAAAAAAGATATTTAATATAGCATTTAGTACACAAGTAAAAGATGCCCAGTATCTGGTTATTCATGAGATGAATGCAAATTTAAAACTACAGTGAATAACATTACTCATACTATAATGTCTAAAATTTAAAAAGACTGACCATAACAGATATTGTAAAGAATGAAAGATTGTGACATTCATAAACTTGTAAGGTAAATTATAGAGCTACTCTAGAAAATAATTTTTCACTTCCATTTTTAAATAATATATTCATTTGAAAATTTATACAATGTATTTTTAATTTATTTTAAATTTATTTTCGTTTGTGTGTGGGTGTCTTGCCTCAAGTATGCAAGGCCCACACAGGCCAGAAGAAAGGGTCAGATCCTGTGAAACTGAAGCTGCAGATGGTTGTTAGCCTCTATGTGAGTGCTGAAAACCAAACCTGGTCTTCTGCAAAAGCAGCCAGTGCTCTTAACCACTGAGCCATCTCTCCAGCCCTATAATGCGTTTTTAAAAATCGTACCCATTCACTCCTCCTGGTGCCCCACCTCATCACCTCCCCCATTCACTCCTCCTGGTGCCCCACCTCATCACCTCCCCCATTCACCCCTCCTGGTGCCCCACCTCATCACCTCCCCCATTCACCCCTCCTGGTGCCCCACCTCATCACCTCCCCCATTCACCCCTCCTGGTGCCCCACCTCATCACCTCCCCCATTCACTCCTCCTGGTGCCCCCACCTCATCACCCCCCAACTTCTTGTTCTCCTTTGTTATTATTAAGAGCCCCCTGAGTCTAGTTAGTGCTGCCCATATGATCATGTATGTGGGTCCATTCACAGAGGTATATGCAACTTACCAGTGGCCTTATCCCCAGAAGAGACTAACTCTCCTTCCTTCAGCAACCACAAACTGTTAAAGCTCCTTCACCAAGGGTGGGGCCTCAGGGTCTTCTCTTCTAGTCAGGCTGGAATTTTGACTGCTTTTGTCTTGTGCCAGACTTGTGCAGGTAACTACTGGTACTTGAATAGATGTGTGTAACAGCCACGCCATATCCAGATGGCAACATTTCACAACTCTCTTCATTTGTCAGCCCCTCCATTGTTCTGTCCACTTTCTCACAAAGTTCCCTGAGCCTTAAATGGTTGAAGGTTTATAATGATGATTTATCTACAGCTGAGCACTCATGGTTACTTATACTTGGCATTTTGACCAGTTATGGATCTCTGCATTAGCAGCAACCACTGCAAACAGAAGCTTTTCTGACCAAATTTGAAACTAACAAATCTATGGGTATGGACATTATGGGAATGACTTTATACAGTATGGACAAATTATTTTTACTTAACCTTGTAACCAGAAGGTTAATTTTATCTTAGCTTGTTTATAATGTAGACAGGCTCACTGAGTCATGTGTTTCTCTTGTGACCTAAAACATAGCTTTAATCCTTTATGACCCTTCCTTGCCCTTAACCCAGAACAATGTATGAATGCATGCTTTTTGTGTGTGTGTGTGTGTGTGTGTGTGTGTGTTGCATATCAAGTGCTACTTACAGTGAGATTTGTTGGAAGCAACAGATTATCCCATTTGTTTTGTAAGCAATAGATGGGATTAAATTGATAACATCTGTTTGTTGTATCTGTATGTGTGTTGTCCTCAGTAGGAATTAGAAGGGACATAATCTTCTGATAGGATAGTTCCTCTTTTCCTTCTGTGTTTCATACTGGATATACTACTGTTTCAGTAGAGAGAAAAAAGCCTTTGAGAACACAATTCCAAGAGAATTTTTTTTGTTTGTTTTTTGGTCTTTTTGAGACAGGGTCTCCTTGTAGCCCCAGCTAGCCTGGAATTTGAAAACTACCCTCTGTCTCAGAGAGAGCCACTACTGTCTCTACCTCCCAGGTGCTGGGATTAAAGCCATGTGCCACTATGCCTGGTTTCTAAGAGAATGCTCAACAAACAGGTTCTTAAAGCATTTCAGGTCTCAAATAGATGCTAAGAGTCAAGCTGTCATTATTCAGGCATTCCTGTAATGTGTCATCACAGAGTACTGTTGCATTAACACAGATATTTAGAAGGTAGTTTGACAGGGTGTTCATTCAGGGTAATAATAGTAGATTTTTTTCCCGTAGGGCCTGTAATCTCAGTCACGGCCTTTTGACCAGGTTTATAGTACCAAGCATGAAATTCCTCTTGTGGACTGCTGGTGCTTGGCTTGTTTTCTCCTTTCATTCATTTGGGATTCCAGCATGTGGGATAATGTCCCCTACATTCAGCATGAGTCTTTTCAGTTAAACTGCTTCAGTTAAACCTTTTTAGAAAAACCCTGGTAGATACCCAGACATGTGTTTCCATGGTGATTTTAATCCAATTAGACAATGAAGACGAGCCATTACATTACACCCCCTAAATAAAGGAGACAATGGAGAATTTGACCAATTGCTCTGTCATTCATATATATATATGAATGACATATATATATTCATATATGTATGAATGAATATATATATATATAATTACATCTAGTAACTACAAAATAACCCTTAAGTATACGTAGGATATTCATCATGATACAGTTTATTTTGGATTACAAAATAACTCAGTAAATTTATAATGATTGTAAGCTCAGATTATCCTTGAATATAATGGAATTAAATTAGAAGTAGAAATGGTCTAGAAAAGTATCAAATATTAAAGGTTAAACTACAAAATAGTGAACAATTCGTGAATTAAAGCTATAACATAGAGCATATTTGTGATGATTGGGATCAAAATGAAAATCTTATCAGAATTTGGTGGATACAACTCAAAAGGTGTGTAAGGGGAAATAGGTTTTCCAGTGCCTATATTAAAAAAATAGTACAGATGAAATGTATAAAGTTTTGAGGTTTCCCTTGATATTTGTGTGGAGTTGAAGGTATATTAGATGAATGGGGCTTATAAGAGATGATCATTGAAACTCAGGTGTTGAAATATTTATAATGAGCAAATATAGAAAGGATCTTGACCATAATAGGTTTAAAGGAAACTACAACAGACTCTGGGAAAATAACTAAACAGAAGGTTCCAAGCAGATATTAAATGAGTCAGGCAAGTAAGGAGATCGAAGTAGAAATTGTTAGGAGAGTTGTGGGAACAGTCAGAGGTGGATCGTCTCCACTGGGGATCAAAGGTTAGTCAAGAACAGTTATAGGCCTGGGTATGCTGGTACACACCTTTAGTCCCTACACTCAGAAGGCAGACGTAGGCAGATCTTTGTGCGTTCTAAGGCAGCCTGGTCTATGTAGAGATTTATAGGCCACCCAAGGCTGCATAGTAAGGCCCTGTCTGGGGGGGAGGGGAGGGACGGAGAAAAAGCCAAACAAAAAATGCGAATTAAAAAAATGATAAACTGAAACATGAAGATGTTTATTTTATTTTTTATCTTTTAACTAAGTGCTCTGTTTTTTTTTTTTTTTATTTTATTTTATTTTACTTTTTTTCGGTCTTTTCGAGACAGGGTCTCCCTATAGCCCCAGCTGTCCTGGAACTCACTCTGTAGACCAGGCTGGCCTTGAACTCACAAAGATCCGCCTGCCTCTGCCTCCCAAGTGCTAGGATTAAAGGCGTGTGCCACCACGCCCAGCTAAGTGCTCTGTTTTAATATGAAGATATTTCATGGTAAACTACAGAGGAGTTTAAAGTTATTTTTTAAAGAGTGAGCAATTTTAGTTTTAAGGAAGGTAAGGATTCCATGAGATCCTGCCTTATCAAGATCTTGATAATAGAAGTGGATTAGGAAGTCAGTTTTGAGTCTGAAAGAAGTGTTTAAAGTAGAAATTGTTTTTTAAGTTTCATTTGTTTGGATCTTGTGAGTAGAAACTGTCCCTAAGGAAAATGCTTTAGACCTGAACAATATGATGTACTTAAAAGATTACTAGGGCTTCCATAGGGGCTCAGCAGTAGAAGCACTTGCTGTCAAGCCTGGTGGCTTGAATTTGGTAGGAGACTCTTGCCAGTTATCCTGTCCTCCATATATGCTCCATGACATGCTTAACCTTATGACATATCTACAAATAAATAAAAATTAATAAAAAATTTTGTGAAGATTTCTATACAATTTTTATGCATTATTACTTGCCTTATTAATTCATATAGAAACCTAAAATCATTTGATTAATTAGCTTTATATACCCAAGCAAAAGGTTCTAGGCTTTAATGAGGGTGATGAAAAGGAAAAAGGTCTTAGAGAAAAGCCCAAGGTATTCTTACCATAGTAGCAGTAATTTATCTAAAGTTCTGTAACAAAATAGGAGTGTTTCTGAAACTGTTAACAGTTCTCGGAGTATGAAGAGAATGTATGAGTTTTGATGATGGCATGTTAGCTAGCTTAGTGTTTGTGAGAAAAGGAAAGATCTAAGCTATTAGTGTATAGTGTGAAGTATGTATCTGCGATCCTTCAGTGATGTAGTGGTTGCAAGCAGGCTATGGGGTCCTATATCCAGAGTTTTGGTCCTTTTTCTACTATTTCCTGTCTTCACTTAGTCAGACCTTGACATTCAATTTAGTTTTTACATACAAATGGGGTTGATATGTCATGATAATAGTGATCTTAAAGTTGTAAATTTTTCTGGCTTGTAAATAATTTGCAGCGAATGTTAAACATTAAATATATAGAGGCTGGAGAAATAGCTCATTGGTTAAGAGCACTGGCTGCTCTTGCAGAGGACTTGGGTTCTGTTCCCAGCACCCACGTGATGGCTGACAACTGTCTAAATCTGGTTCCGGGGAATTTGACCACCATGGGCATTGCATGACACAGGTGCACTTATATACATGCAGGCAGTATACACACACACACACACACATGCATACATATTTATATATAATAAAATTATTAATACAAAAGGAACAAATGCCTTATTTTTCCAGTAACCCAAGGTATTTATCTTAGTCTTTGGCAGCCCTGAGTATTCTACCTTCACATACCTTAAGCTGTTTTTCTGCTGCCTACCATCCACTATCTAGAAAGTAACTGACATCATTTCAGAAATAAAAAAAAAAAAACTTAATAGGATTAGGCAGGCTTTGATTTGGGTGATTTTGGGCAAAAATGATACAATGAAGTGGTAGCATCTTTTTTTTTTTTTTTTTTTTTTTGCAATTGTAGGGATTAAATCCAGAACCTTATGCATTCTAGGCAAGAGATGGGGTTTTACTGTGTAGCTCAGGCTGGCCTTGAACTCTCTGAAGCCCAGGCTGGCCTCCAACTCAGAATAATCCTACCTCTACCTTTTAAGTCCTGGGATCACAAACCTCCACCACACCTCCACCACTACATCTGGCTATAGAATCTTTTTCCACCTTTGCCTTTATGCCAGAAAAGACAGACTAATGTTGGAAGAAGTAAAATATGCTATTATGAGTGCCTTGAAACCATAACTCATAGGCCTTGGATTATGAAGGATTTGTCCTTATTTAGACAAACTAGTGAAATGAGTTGACAGCCTGAGACTGTTAGACTTCTGCGCTTAACGTACTACTTTGTTAAAAAAGGCCTTGTTCCTACACCAAAGATTACATGTTTTAAGGTATATGTTGAAGTTTTTGATATTTCTGATTGAGCTTACATGTTCAATTATGGTTTTGTTGTATATTACAAAATAGAAAGTGCCTATGTACTTACAAACCTGCCTTAATAATGAAAGGAGAAGAATAAAAGGTGCAGAATGAAAAAAGCCCTCTGAAAGTTTCTCAGTATTTCTATAGGATAAAAGAACACATCAGCCAAATGTTTGAGGATAATGTTTTTAGAAGCTAGAGCCCATATTTTTGTATACAAAGGCAGTGTAAGAGAATTATTAATCCAGTGGTTGGCTGTTCAAGTATATATGCCTGAGTGGAACTCAGAGTAAAATATGACTTGATTATAGCTTGTCAAATAATTACCACTTCCAGCTGTCTTCTAGAATTACCTTCTATGGTCATCTAACAAAGTCATCACTAGCACTTTCATCTAATTCTCAGCAAAATCGCTTTTAAATCACACCTGTCTTTTCTTCATAGCGCTAAAGATTGTGAGAAATCTCTGCTTCACGTACTTGTTAGTTCATCTCTCTTACTAGACTAAAGAGCATACTAGGCATCTTAATTACAGAGTTTTATTTTTTTAGTTGAACTTTGGAATGAAGGTAAATTATTTATTGAAAGTATCAGTTTATGGGGCTGGAGAGATGGCCTAGCGGTTAAGAGCACCGACCGCTCTTACAGAGGACCCGGGTTCGATCCCCAGCACCCACATGGCGGCCGAGAACCGTCTGAAACTCCCAGTTCCAGGAGAACTCCAGTTCCAGGGCAATCCGACACCCTCTTCTGACTTCCATGGCATTGCACGACACGGGTGCACAGACCTGTATGCAGACAATACATTGATACACATACAGAAATAAATAAAATTAAAAAAAAAAAAAAGTATCAGTTTATGTTTAATGATCTAAAAGTGCAAACTTATTTCATTATATTGTTGTAATGTTCCATTTTTATCATTTATTCTTAGTAATCTTTTTGTATAAAAATGAATAAATTAAACTATACCATTGGTGTGAATAAAATAAAACATAGACTGTGTCGTGCTTAGTTTTATCTGTGAGTTTTAGGTATATACATTGGGATCTTGGACTGTACCCTCTGTGGATAAGGGCTGGCCTGCTGTATTTCTTGTAGTCTATAAAAATAATTTGATGGTAATAAAGTTGTGTTCATTAGTCATTGGACAGTTTCTTTTTGAAATTGTATTTTAATATGTTTGATAATTACTTATTCTGCATATACTGGTCAGAAAATTGCTTAAGAGTAATTTTAGGTAACTGGTAATTTTTATAATTTATTTTTTGAAAACTATTTTTAATTTTCAAGAATTCATGTTTATTCACCTGTTTTAAAGTTATGTTTAACTTTTAAATACAAGCAAGGAAAAATCAATGTATTTTTGTCTTACTAATACATAAAGTCTGTTTTTAAATTTCTTTCAGCCAATGGTAATGATAGTAAGAAATTTAAAGGAGAAGATAAAATGGATGGTGCTCCCTCTCGTGTACTTCATATTCGAAAATTACCTGGTGAAGTGACTGAAACTGAAGTTATTGCTTTAGGTTTACCTTTTGGTAAGGTGACTAACATCCTTATGCTGAAAGGAAAAAACCAGGTATACTTATATCAAAATTTCTAGTATGTTAAATCTCATACCATACAGTTTATGTGAATTAACTGTTGCTTGGTAAAAGGATTGATTTTTCTAGAAAATTACAAAAGAAGTTTTGTTCTGTGTTTTTTTGTTAATAGCAGAAGTCAGTAAGGCCACTGTAGCCTCTAATGCTGTAGCTTATTCATGAAAGTCTTTATTTGGTAACATTAGCAGAAGTCAGTGTTTATTCTGGGTATTTGTTAATTATAGATATAACATTAGGACCCAGGGATATTAAACATGACATTTTTTCTTAAAATATCTAATGATACTATTTAGAAGAATTTGTGGAACAGCATTCTGTAGAATACAGTTAATACTATAGTTAACCTGGCAGTTTTAATTTTTTCCATTATACTTGTCAGATTTTCTCTATCTTTTATTAAGGAAATAGGTTTGAGATATAGTAAGCCATAGGTGGAACACAGTCATAGTATGTACTTAGAGGGTGTTCTGGGCACTCAAGAAATGGCTCAGCAGTTAAGAGTGCTTGTTCTGAGCCGGATGTGGTGGTGCATGCCTTTAATCCTAGCACTTCGGAGGCACAGGCAGGCGGATCTTTGGAGTTCAAGGCCAGCCTGGTCTACAGAGCGAGTTCCAGGACAGCTGGGGCTACAGGGAGACCCTGTCTCGAAAAGACCAAAAAAAAAAAAAAAAAGAGTACTTGTTTTTGCAGACTACCTGTGTTTGGTTCCCCTCATCTATATCAGATGGCTTACAACTGCTTGTAGCTTCACAGTTCCAGGGGAACTGTGCACTCTTCTGGCTGCCACAGGCACCAAGCATACACATGGTACACATACAGACAAGCAGACACATAGAACATCAGTTTACAACAGAACAATAAATTAGTTTATTTCAGAACGGTTAGGATAGCTTTAATTGTATACTTAAAATTCAGTAAGAAGTTTGTAAGAGGTTTTCTGTGGTTTTTTTTGTTTTGTTTTGTTGTTGTTGTTTTGTTTTTGGTCTTTTCGAGACAGGGTCTCCCTGTAGCCCCAGCTATCCTGGAACTCACTCTGTAGACCAGGCTGGCCTTGAACTCATAAAGATCTGCCTGCCTCTGTCTCTGCCTCTGCCACTGCCTCCTCAGTGCTAGGATTAAAGGCGTGAGCCACCATGCCCAGCTTTGTTTTCTTAAATTATGTATGTGGGTATGTGCACATAAGTGCAGGTGCCTGCAGAGGCCAGAGAATCAAGTCATCAGATTACCTAGTGCCGGAAATGCAGGCAGTTGTGAGGTGTCTGATCTGGGTGCTAGGAACTGAACCCAGGGCTTCTGGAAGAACAGTATGTGCTCATTAACAGATGAGCCATTTCTCCAGCCCTTCAGTAAAATATTTCTGGTTCTGTTTATTAGAACATGCTAGTTAATAGAATGGATTATATAGATAAATTTGAGTTTGAGTTAAAATTCATAGTTCAAATTAAAGTTATAGAATTAATTTTTTTTTACTCACATTTTCAGGCATTTTTGGAACTGGCAACAGAAGAAGCAGCTATTACCATGGTTAACTACTATTCTGCAGTGACACCTCATCTTCGTAACCAACCAATTTACATCCAGTACTCCAATCACAAAGAACTAAAGACAGATAATACATTAAACCAAGTGAGTATGTACAGGTTTATAAATAAAATGGCCTAGAACATTTTAAGAATCTCAAATGGGCTGGAGAGGTGGCTCAGCAGTTAAGAGCATTGGCTGCTCTTGAAGAGGGCTAGGGTTTAGTGCCAAATACCTACTTGGTGGCTAACAACTATAACTCCAGTTCCAAAGTTCTCATGCCCTTTCTTTCCTTCACAGGCATTGCAAGGCATGGGTACACTTAAATACATGCAGATAAAAACAGTGTTACACATAAAATAAAAAATAAGCCAGGCGTGGTGGTGGTGTACACCTTTAATCCCAGCACTCGGGAGGCAGAGAACTCCGTGAGTTTAAGGCCAACCTGCTCTACATAGTGAGTTCTAGGCCAGCTGGGGCTACAGGTTGACTCTGTCTCAAAAAGACCAAATAAATAAGTAAATAAATAAAGTAATTACATAAAAAGCATTTCAGACAGTATATGTTAACAAATAATTAATAAAAATTACATAAAGCATTTCAGACAGTATATGCTAACATATAGATGTTTATCTCTATGTAAATAAGCATTCGTTTACAATATTGTGATTTATTAGTATAAAATTAGTTTCATAATTCCTTAAAAGTTTTTGCCAATAATTCTGTTTCTTGTAACAACTTCATTTTTTATGTGGAAACTGGGGGTGAGAGTATAGTTTAGCATTTCAGTCCCCAGTACCATGAAACAAAATAAATTAACAAGCACTATGTTAAGCATCTGTGGTACTGGCTAGAAATAGAGAGGTGAGGTGGGAGAGGGAGAAGAGAACACACTGGGAACAATAAATTATTGAGGTAGAACTTACTAGTATAAACTGTACTATATTGTCTAAGCTTTTAAGTTATGAAATTCAGTACCTCTTTTAACTTTGTATTCTTCAGTTTTGAAAAATTTCTTCTAATGATGTGATAATGATGTTCTTGGGAAAAACTAAATATGAAGAATATATGAATGCATTGTCATTTCAAAAATATGGTACGGTGCTTTATTTAAAATATTTAATATTGGGCTGGAGAAATGACTCTGCATTTCTGAACACCAACTGCTTTTGCAGAGAGGACTTCGGTTTTAATTCCCAGCACCTATATGGCAGCTAACATCCTGTAACTGCAATTCCACAGGATTCCACACAGTCTTCTGACCTCTGTGGATATCGCACACACACAACAGCCTGGTGTACATAATGAGTTCCAAGAATGCATGAAGGAACCAAAAAGCTGTGGGAGAGGATTTCTAATTTTAAATAGGATGGCTAGAGAGATGGCTCAGAGGTTAAGAGTGTATACTGCTGTTAGAGAGGACCCAAGTTTGGTTTCCAGCACCCATAATAGGCTGTTCAGAACTTCCTGTAACTCCATCTCCTGATCATGCAAAAGTGCCATCCTCTTCTGACCTCCCTGGGGATCTGCACTCACATACACATGCCCATAATAAAAACAAAATAAATCTTGGCTGGCATGCCTTTAATCCCAGCACTTTGGAGGATCTCTCTTAGTTCAGGCCAACCTGGTCTACATGGTAAATGGAGATGGCCATTGTGAATGTCCCATTAGGAGGGGACATTAGAAATTTTAGGGTGGATAAGGAATAAACAACATGCTCCATTACTGGGTGATTACACACAGAGGGAATGATCAATGCAAATTTTTTCTGTTGAAAAATATCTTTTAAGTAAAAAATCTTTTAATTTCAAAAATTCTTTGGCCATCCTTGTCTTTTTTACAGGGTAGTTAGTCAAAGAATTTTCTGGTTCTTTATAGTTTCTAATTACAGTGTTATTTATCTTTTAATTTGTTTGTTTTTACTTATTTTGAGACAGGGTTTCTGAAAGCTCCACCTGGTCTGGGACTTGCTGTATCCACCAGGCTGGCCTCCATTTCACAGATACCTGCCTGCCTGTGCTTCCCAAGTACTGGGATTAAAAGAGTATACCAACACACCCTAAACAGTTTTATTTTTAAAATAATTTAGTATACTTTGAGTTAATCTTTTCTTTGGGGTTTATCTTGCTTTCACAGTCCATTCTTTTTTTTTTTTTGTCTTTTCGACACAGGGTCTCCCTGTAGTCCCAGCTGTCCTGGAACTCACTCTGTAAACCAGGCTGGCCTTGAACTCACAAAGATCCACCTGCCTCTGCCTCTCAAGTGCTAGGATTAAAGTCCATTCTTTTTTTTTTTTTTTAATTTTTTTTTTTTTTTATTATTTATTTTTTTTTGTGNTGTCTGCATGCAGGTCTGTGCACCCGTGTCGTGCAATGCCGCGGAGGTCAGAAGAGGGTCTCGGATTCCCCTGGAACTGGAGTTCTCCTGGAATTGGAGTTACAGACGGTTCTTAGCCGCCATGTGGGTGCTGGGGATCGAACCCGGGTCCTCTGCAAGAGCAGTCGGTGCTCTTAACCGCTAGGCTATCTCTCCAGCCCCAAAGTCCATTCTTAATTCATATTTCAGAAGGTACAATTCAGTTTTTCTTTGACTGTTGCGTGCTTTTCTCTAGGAAAAGTAATGAGGAATTGGGTGGTAACTTAACTTAGTCTTCCTCCTCTCCCCTTAAATGCCAGAGACCAACGCATTTATTGTGAGTCAATAAAAATTCCCTTTAGGGCTGTGATTCTTTTAAGGCAGGGTTTCATTTTTTAGGGTGAGGGCATGAGCCAGAGGAGGCAAAGAGGAATTTAGCTTCTTGGTCATTATATAGACTTAAGTTAATCTTTTTGTTTTTATACTGTTCCTTGTGAACTTGCCAATTTCTACTCTGATTCCTTTATTTTGATGCCAGTGTAACTTCCCGCTCCCTGTGTGTGTGTTGTGTCCTTGGTCCACTTGGTTCCATTCTTTGTTCCAGGAATTTGATAAAATTATTCTCAGCTGAAAATGTTCCTTCTCTTCAATATTTGCATTTGTTTTATTTTTATATTCAGTTATAGGCATTTAATAATATTTCATAATATAAGATATACAAATGAATGTCTTATTAAATCAGGACATCTTTTCCTTGTCACCTCCCTCCTGCTACTGTTGTTTCTTAGATTACACTGCTGTCTCTTGGCCATTGTTCTAGTTTTCTCTTAGACTGCTGTGATAAAACACTCTGATAGACACCAACTTCTGGGTCACAGTTCATCACTTAGGGAGCCCAAGGCAGTAACTCAGGGCAGGAACCTGGAGGCAGGAGCTGAGGCACAGGCCATGAAGGATTGCTTATTGGCTTGCTCAACAATCAAGACAATACTCCACAGATGTGGCCACAGGCCAGTCCAATGGAGCTAATTCCCCAATTGAGGCTCCCTCAACCCAGGTGTGTCAAGTTGACACTAAAGCTGTCTAGCACAGCCATATTAGTACAACAGTCCTGTCTTTAATTTTTTTCCTCTCTAGTTATAGCAAGGTATATGTTTTTGAAAATGTGTTAACTCCAACTAGGTTATATCAGGTCCTTTTCCTTTTTATTGTTAGATAACTGTTTGGAGATGGCTACTGTGTATTCTTTTTGCAGTATGGCTGGCTGGCTGCCTATACTGTTAGTGACAGGTCTTAATGATTGGATGAAGTTTCTCATGATTGAAGTCTTTTGCTGTTACTCTGCTCTCTTTTTTTTTTTTTTTTTTGTCTTTTCGAGACAGGGTCTCCCTGTAGCCCCAGCTGTCCTGGAACTCATTCTGTAGACCAGGCTGGCCTTGAACTCACAAAGATCTGCCTGCCTCTGCCCCTGGAGTGCTAG
>VZQC01005157.1:0-187956 GCA_009823505.1 Rhizomys pruinosus | reverse complement strand
AAAAAAAAAAAAAAAAAAAAAAAAAAAAAAGGCAATATAGATAACAATTAATGAATAAAATTATAGGAAAAATATGGAATTAATATATGCATATTTGCTTATTGTTGTTTTCTCTGAAAGAATACCTGTAGTCCATATTGGTGTGGGATTGGGACAGGAAAGGAGACTTGGTTAACCTAATTTCAGGGAAAACTTTACCTTTTGTATTGATTGAATTTTATATGATTATGTGATTCCTATTTTTAAAAGACATTTCAGTTTTTAAGAGATGTTAGGGTTTCTCTAAACTGTGATATTTAATGTTTGCCATTGTAGATAAGTATATATACAGAAATGTTCATAAAGTAATACTGCTATGTTGCTATGTAAAATACTTAAAAATGTTGTTCTCACCTGGTATGGTGGCGCACGCCTTTAATCCTAGCACTTGGGAGGCAGAGGCAGGCAGATCTTTGTGAGTTCAAGGCCAGCCTGGTGTACAGAGTGAGTTCCAGGACAGCTGGGGCTACAGGGAGACCCTGTCTTGAAAAAGACCAAAAAAAAAAAAAAATGTTGTTCTCAAAATATTTGTTTTCTTCACAACTGTATTTTCCATAGTAGTATTCAGGTGTTTGGCAACTTGAGTTTATGTATAAATTTATACTTCAAATTATCACATAATATTTTTTTTTTTCTGTCTTTTTGAGACAGGGTCTCCCTGTAGCCCCAGGTGTCCTGGAACTCACTCTGTAGACCAGGCTGGCCTTGAACTGACAAAGATCCACCTGCCTCTGCCTCCCAAGTGCTAGGATTATAGGCGTGCACCACCATGCCCGGCTATCACATAACATTTAAATGATGAAATTTATTTAGATAAGTGTGTTGACTCCTTGAATCTCCCTGGTTATCTTTGTTTATTCTTATAAGCATCTTAATACTTTATTTTTTTCTTCCTTTGCATTTATCACTTAGATATATTTTCATTCTTATCTGCAAATAAAGATTTGTCAAACTATAATATGAAATGATATGGCATTGTCATGTTTAATACTACTTTGTCTTTATATATGTTTTTTCTAATAGTAATAGATTATTCCTTACAGAGAATCTGTCACAATAAGAAACAATAATAATAAGGGCATGAATTTGGGTCATTGCATATTTGACAGATTTCTGAAAAAACTATTTATTTATTTATTTATTTATTTGGTCTTTTTGAAACAGGGTCTCCCTGTAGCCTAGCTGTCCTGGAACTCGCTCTGTAGACCAGGTTGGCCTTGAACTCACCAAGATACACCTGCCTCTGCCTGATTATATTTTTAAAATTCACATTTCATATCTTAGAAATCAAATGGAAATTATACTTGCTGATATGTTATATTAACAGATCTGAATCACATAATAGCTCATTTTACAATATTGATGATGTATTATATACCATAAAATGTGTGGAATATATTCTTCATAGTATATCTGGAAAATTTTTGACAGTTTTACCAGAGACCACATGAATTTCTGTTTGAAAAATTTTGTGAAATTAGTATGAGAAGTACCTGTCTTAATCCTTAGTATTCATAGTTACTCATATTTTGGAAATAACAGCTATAATGATACTTTTTGGAAATAATCATAAGTTGTTCCTCTTGTTGCTATCATGTGCCTGTTCTGTGGAATGAATAATGGGAAGTTAAACTTTTGCTATTCCCTTAAGTTTCTGTTTGAAGCATATTCTAGTTTTAAAAATCTTAAAGTATACTGTATTCTTTCAAAATGTTGATATTTGTCAGTGTTGGTACCAAAGCTTAGGTAACTGTTTGGAGACAAATACTAGAAGGGTACTTGAATTTCCAAGGATGGTAGTAGACCGTGGAACAGAGTGTGTGTTGGAATAAGGGTGTGTTACTAAACTACTTATCTTTCATTTCCAGCGTGCTCAAGCAGTTCTTCAAGCTGTGACAGCTGTCCAGACAGCAAATACACCTCTTAGTGGCACGGCAGTCAGTGAGAGTGCAGTGACTCCAGCCCAGAGTCCAGTACTTAGAATAATTATTGACAACATGTACTACCCTGTAACACTTGACGTTCTTCACCAAGTAAGTTTGAGATAACTTCCACAGGTACCTACAGATTGAAGAAATAATATAGTAGATAATAATGTCTTGATTTTTTACCATTTTCACAGATATTTTCTAAGTTTGGTGCTGTATTGAAGATAATCACATTTACAAAAAATAACCAATTTCAAGCTTTGCTCCAGTATGGTGATCCAGTAAATGCTCAACAAGCAAAACTAGTAAGTCTGAACTTCCTGTGAAATGGTGGTATGTCTTCATTGATATGTACTATTACTATATCTTAGTGATTATATTTTTAAAAATGGTCATAGTTGTATAGTTACCATTAACATACGATTATGCTATATTTTTGTTCAATTTGTATAAAATTTTTTGAACTTAAGATAGCAGGATTGTGTTATGCTTATACAATTCTAAGTAGTTTCTAATGAGTTTAAATGTAAATTTTTTATGGTAGTTTGGCTTAAATGTATCAATATCTTATAGTGCAAATGCCCTGATAAGCTGTAATTTTAGTATATATTACACTGTTTTTAAAGATTTTTCATGACAGCTTTTTGAATACTTCGTCTGTTTTTTTATTCACATTATTCCTCTTTTTTCTTTTTAAAATCATTGTTAGACATGGTGGGGGGAGGTAAGAAACTATTGAAGAACCAAATTTTCACTTGTCATGATTGCCAGTTAAAACTATACATCCCTGTGTTTTTGAATGGCTAAATCTTTCTGTATAATTTATTCATTTCTGGTTTTATTCTGTTGAACTTCTTGTGCCATATTACCTTACTATTTTGTCATAAAACTATTAAAAAATCATATTGACTTGTTTAAAGTCAGGTCTTTATTTACCTTAGTCATACTTAATTTTTTACCTTTCATTTTTTTCTTTTTACTTTCATACTAATTGTGATCTCTAATACTTCATTGTTTTCTTCAGATCAACATTTATATGGATACTTGGACCATTTTTTCTTGTTGGATTCTTTTCTGTCTACAGTACCTAATTGGGGTGGTAAAAATAGCTTTAGATAGCAGAAAGGCTCCTTAGTAATAATGGTGTAATTGTTCCATGTTTATCAGGTGTTCTATTTGTTCCTGACCTTTATCTTAAAAGAGAAGTCTCCCTGCTTTCCTTTGTTGCAAAACAACACTAAGATCTTATGAGGTGTTTATCAGCTCTTCAGCTGGTCTTGATTTCAGTATTACTGCCCACTTGTTCTCAGGTTATGTAATCTTATTTTACTATGCTTTTCTTTTCAAACATCAGTTAACTGTTAGATTTTTTTTTGTTGTTGTCCCAAATAATTATTCACATGTTCTTGCCTTCCAACCCTGGAAATTCTCTATATGACTCAAATATTACCAAAAACTAATGTGGTATGAGAATTTACCATTGGAGATGATCTAGAAGCCATGATTTTGATGGAATTTTTCACAGCATCAAGTATATTTGTAAATGGTATATCTTTTCTTGATGTGGATTGCGTTTTTGTTTTTTCTTTATTTCTCTTTCTCCTTTTCTTTGCCCATCCCCTGTCTCCCCATGTCTCTTCCCCTCACTTGAGTCTGATGCAGTAGAAAAATACTTGTTACAGCATCAATGAAGTTTTCTTATAGAGAAAAATAGTGTATGTGTATATCTTGTCTAAAGTAATTTATAGTTAACATTTAATAGTATGATAAAATGTAGTATTTAACTGTCATGTTATTTTCATTTTTGTGTGCAGATCACCAAATCATAAGCATTTGTGAATGTTTATGCTCACTGATATTTTATGTACAGAAGTCTAAAGTTACCATGAATTTTAAAAGTAGTAAATTTTTTTTTTTACTATACATATTTTACGAGGTGGCTGAACTTAACTTCATTTCACCTAGTAGAGAAGGAAAAGGTTATTTTCCAAACTTCTTGCCCTATTATTTTATAATCTAGACTATGTAGGAAACCTTTTGATGATTGCGGTAATCTGTAGTCTTCATGCCTGCTTCTAGGTTGTACCTAGAAGATACTATGTAGTATGTAATCTGACACTTGAACCATCTTAAGTTTTATGGGCATCATCCAAAAAGTCCTTTGCTTGAAAAATCTTTTGCCGTTTCTTTAGTCAGTATGCTCTATTTTACAGTAACTTGGTCAGATAAACTTCTCTTTGTGTCATGTCTTTTCTCTAGCCCATTTGCAGAGTCAGAAACTCCAGTAGTTCTTGTAAAATCTTATTCCCATGTGTATCTTTCTAGTAAGAGACATGTATGTTTCTAAACCTATCTTTTTTTTTTTTTTTTTTTTTTTTGGTCTTTTCGAGACAGGATCTCCCTGAAGCCCCAGCTGTCCTGGAACTCACTCTGTAGACCAAGCTGGCCTTGAACTCACAAAGATCCACCTGCCTCTACCTCCCAAGTGCTAGGTTAAAGGCATGCACCACCACGCCTGACTCTAAACCTTTCTTAATATCAGTAAAGAACAGATCCCATTCTTTGCTGCCTCTGAAGACTTGGCATTGTCTTTCATCTACTTTCACTTTTATTTTTCTGTATTGACTGCTTCTCCCCAATATTCTAAGCATGCTCAAGCTTTTTCAGTTCTAATGTATTTGCTTCAGGTACTGCTAACTTGATATCTTTCCATCTAAGACCCTTTCTTCCCCCTCTGTTTAAATTTATAATCAGACTTCTTAAGTAAGCTGTTTGCTGCTTTTTACAACTGTTTTGTCCTGTTTATTTCTGTCTACTATAATTTGCTTTCAGCCCTGTTTTACTGAATTTACCCTCAAAATGTTAGCAGTAGTCATTAAAGTATTTTAATCTCAGTATTAGTATTCAGTTTCATTATCTTGCTTAATGTCTAGGTAATATTTGGTACTTTGGATCCTTCTTTCTTAAAAATTTTGTTTTTCTCCAGATCTCCAATACTTCTCACATAATTATTTTACCTTTCCAGCTGTCTTTCCCTCTGTTCAAACTCCCTGTCTTCTGTTTAGGAAGCTTAGTAATACTTAATGCTTATATTAATTTCTCTAGCTTAGAGCTTAATAATTCAGACTAGGAATTGAGCCAACCATTGGACAGTTTTCAAATTCAGAATTCAGTCAGTGCAACTTTCCATTTCCTGTTGTTTCCTCTGTCTCAGCACAGGGTACCAGCTTATTAACTAGCTAGAAAACAGAATTACTACTGTTTTCTACCAGCCCATCACTACATACTGATTCTGATTCTTGAATTTCTGGTCATTATATCCTTTAGCACTCTGCTATCACCATCATCTAAACAGGGATTGTTCAAAATGTTTTACCCTGAGGCTTTTGACTTGAGCCAATGTGCAGATTAGCTTATTTGTAGCTTCAATTTGCTTAGTGTTGTTGCTGGTAGAAATTTTTTGTGTTTCAAAACAAAAGGGATGGAGAGATGGCTCAGTGGTTAAGAGCACTGGTTGCTCTTGCAGAGGACCTGGGTTCCATTCCCAGCACTGATCCCAGCACTGATGTGGTGATTTATAACTCCAGTTCCAAGAGAATCTGACACCTTCTTACCTCTGTGGGCATTGCATTACATGGGTGTACTTAAGTACATACAGGCACTACTCTCAAATACATATGATAAAAATAATAAAATATTTAAAGAAAATAAAAACAGAAACAGTGCTATATATTTTCTTTTTTAAAGTAGCCACAGTTCCAGGAGATTCTATGCTTTCTTCTGGCCTCCATGTGCATTACATAACAGTGCGTACTTATATAAATCCAGCATTCATGCACAAAAAATAAAATTTTAAAGGTTTTATTAGCATATATAATGATACATAGTGGGTTTCATTTTGTTTTTTTCATATTCAGTCATATTCCCATTACTCATTCTTATTCCTCTCTTTCTTCTTCCAGCTAGTCCCCTTTATACTTCGCTCTCTCTCTGTCTCTGTCTCTCTCTCTCTCTCTCTCTCTCTCTCTCTGTCTCTCTCTCTCGAGTTTAGGGTCTCTTGTGTGAGTTTAATTAGGAGCATGGGTGAAGGGATTATTTATAGGAGTAGAGGCAACTTAGCAGAGGCTTTGCCACTGGAGAAAATGTCTCCTTCAGCTGCCAGTGTATCTTCAGGGAGGCAGCAGCCTGTGAGCCTCTGTTTGGTGGAATGTCAGCAGCCCAGGCTTGTTGAGATCTTGTATAGGTCTTGTGCAAGTCACCACAGCTCTTGCAAATTTAAAGCCGTGTCATGTCCAGAAGACAGTGTTCCCAATATATGACTCCTTCCTCTGACTGTTAACATTCTTTCTGTCCTCCATTCTGAGATGTTCCCTGAGCCTTGGAGGGAGTGATATATAAATGTCTCATTTAGAGGTGAGCATTTCAATAGTCACTTGTTCTCAGCACTTAGAACAGTTACATGTCTTAATAATTGCCACTCTCTACAAAAGTAAAAGAACTTTTATGAGCATAAACAGTTATTTAGAAGGCAGTTTGACAGACACATCCATTTGATGCTTACAGAAATATTTTTAAAATTATATATATTTATATATTTATTTTTTTCTATAATCTTTTATTTTATGTATATGAGTATATTGCTGGTGTGTATATAAATGTACCTGTGTTATGCAGTCCCTGTGGATAACAGAAAAGGGCATTGGAACTAGAGTTACAGATGGTTGTTAGCCACTATTTGGGATCTGGGAACTCAACTCAGGTCCTCTGCCAGAGTAGCTAGTGTTCTTAACCCCTGAGCCATCTCTTAAGTCCCCAATACTTATAGGAAGTTTTGACAAACTAATCTCTATGCAAAGTGACCTGACCTGCTGGTTTGGCAAGCACAGTTTAAGTAGCACTGATCTAGTCTAAGCCATCAGGAATTCTCTATTTGAGTGTCACTGGTATTTGATGAAATTCCTCATCTCAGCAACTTAATCCCATTCCCATTAGTTTTCCATAGACTATTAGATATTCTCAGTTTAGTCATATTACTTAGTCAGTGACTGCCTTTTGTCCAGAGGATAGTCTCTATCTGTAGTTATTAGTTGGCTTATGTTAAATCGGTTTCTTGTTTTTCTAGTTCTTCCCCCTCCTCCCCTTTTAAACCATATTAGATTTTTAAATACTTTGTAGATGTGTTTTTTTTAAAACCTCTGTGTCTTACACTTTGCCATTTCTTAATAATAATGTTTTGCTCTTCTTTTCCTTTTAATTAGCTTCAGTGAAATTTCTTCTTGGAGAAGTCTTCATATTCTTTCTTTCAGTTACAGGAGATCTTTTTTTTTTTTTTTTTTTTTTTTTTTTTTTTTTTTTTTTTTTTTTTTGAGACAGGGTCTCCATGTATCCCCAGCTGTCCTGGAACTCTCTCTGTAGACCAGGCTGGCCTTGAACTCACAAAGATCCACCTGCCTCTACCTCCCAAGTGCTAGGATTAAAGGCATGCACCACCACGCCCGTTGAGTTACAGTACATCTTTATAATTTATAATTACTTGTTAGATGACTGTTAGTCTATGAGTGGATACTATCTTCGCTTTGTTCTCTGCTGAGCATTGACATTTAGGGTGAAAATCCAAAGACATAATAATCTTAATTATCATAAATTGTTTTCACTTTTTGAAAGAAGACCTAAAAAATATTTTTATTGTTATACACCTTCCAAAAAAGTTTTAAAATTTTGAGCGAATAAAATTGATTGATACATATAAAATCTACTTTTAATTAACAGGATACATGATATCATCTCCTTTTTCAATTGGGCTTTTAAATATTTTGTGCAGCTATGTTAGAACCCAGATGAGTGAGTAGGAAATGTTGCTTTGTTTTTGTTATGAATGTCTTTCAATGAACAGTGTGTTTCTCTTGGGCACTGGGTAAACACACTTAACCTTTGTAGTCTTTGCATGTTGTCATTTTATCTTAGTATACTTGTGG
This sequence comes from Rhizomys pruinosus, assembly GCA_009823505.1. Lineage (NCBI taxonomy): Eukaryota > Metazoa > Chordata > Mammalia > Rodentia > Spalacidae > Rhizomys > Rhizomys pruinosus. Next base: position 180,014 of record VZQC01005157.1, on the reverse strand, counting down.
GTACTTTTTATCCTTTATTAAAATAGCAACAAAAAATAGCAACAAAGATCAGGTAAATTGCAGTAGTAAGATAGTGTCATTCAGTTCTTATTAGAGTATTTGGTGTTTTATGCAAGTATTTTGAGAGACAAATGAAATGGTCCTTTCTTACTTTGGGAGTAGCTTACTTGATAACTGTTAAATTCTACTTACATTTTTGTATTCCATATTCATATGAATATAGGATTTATTATGGATTAAAAAAATTCTGAATAGTCTACTAGTGTGGAGTTCTATGTTGATAAGTACTTGATCTGATGTATTTACTTACTGTTATATGCCTAATTTTTATATTCTTGATTTTGGTAAATTTTTTTCTTGATTTAACAGCTAGACAGAAAATTTTTCAAAGAATATGGAGCTTAAGGAACTCCATAATCATCTCTTAACTCTTACACCAGTGTCTCTGACAAAAGCAAGTGATATATAAACAGTACATAATAAATTAATAGAAGTATTATTGTAACTTTTCAGATTTTTAATCTGAATTTAATGTTTCATTGTGCTGTTTTAACTGGGTGTTCTCTGTTTTTACATCTTTCCTTTGCATTTGATGTTTGTTTTATCTATAAATTTTAATTTAATATTAAATTTTATTTTCCTGATTATTTTTCTTACTCTCTAAATTTTCATTGAGAGTAGGAACATTTGAGGCTTCTTGCTGAAAATTATCTTGAGCTTTAACTGTCAGTAATCTTTGCTTCAGCCTGCATTCCTGATTGCTGTACCACGGGACTGGTTTGTGTGCCATTATTACTTCTTGGGTTTATAAATAGAGATTGAAATGAAGCATGCATAAATTTTTAACCTGGTTTTTCTGCCTGTTGTATTTACAGTTATTTTTACCTCAGGCCACTGTTGAAAACTGCCTGGATTCCTGTTTTTCTTTACAGCTTGTCTGGGTGTTTCTCCAGCTCTTGCTATAGTCTGTGTATAATTACATATCTTCTACTTTCATAAAGAGATTTTTCTAAAAATTAAAATTGAAAATGTCAAATGTTTCTAGAAGACTTTCTGAAATGTGGTAAATTATTGTGGATAATTTGGTACTCTAATACTGCTGCTTGAAAATAATTTGGCTTTCAAAAGACTTTATTGTAGATTTAAGAACTTCCTTGCACTACTTTTAGCATTAATCTAGATAATGTGGCTCAAAGCCAGCTCTTACAAAGTAGTGTTTTCTCTTTAGTAATATTGAAATAGTTACATTAAGAGTAAATTTGTGCTACTCATCTTTTGATAGACATTGATATAACAGACACAGTATCTATCATTGATACTGTATAGAATCACAGATGCTGTTACTTGCTCTTATTTCCCTATGGGAATGCCTTTACTTTTAAATGAATACCTACTTTTAAAAAGTATATTATTTGCTTTTATAGCAGGATATTGGATTATATTGCTGATAAAGTTGATATTTGATGTCTGCATTTATGTAATGAGAAGATATTTTTATGTGATGTTTTTATGTGACAATTTGCTTGAGATTCAGATAGTTCAGCATTGTTCTTAGGATAACCTAGCAAAATCTAGGCTTAACTCTAGACTTAGCATTCTTTCTATTCTAGAATTTCCTTGAATGAGATTTGCACTGCTAAATTTATCAAGATACTGTATTCAAGATCAAATAATCAATCTTAAGGGAATACTTTTTTATATGCCAGTTCACGGAAATTGTTAAATATCTTGGGAGTGCATTTGTTTGGCTTGGGACAACTTAATACAGCTACAACTGCTACCTTATAAAACGGTATCAGTTCATATATTCAGTATTCTCCAGAATTAAATGTGTGTGTAATATGTTGTATAAACTAGCAAGTACTAGCTTTGCTACTACTGGCTTTATTTGTGTGACTTAATTAGAAAATATTAACATTGATGATGAATGGGTATATTTTTGAGTTAAGTACCACTTTTATTAAAGATGGCAGTAAATGGTGGAAATGAATACATTGACAGCAGAAGAAGCCTGACAGGATGTATGAGATTTGAATCCTTTTCCTGTTTTTGCTATTTTCCATGTTAAAATGGCTGATACATTTTATTCACTTCCACAGGCCCTAGATGGTCAAAATATTTATAATGCTTGCTGTACCCTAAGGATTGATTTTTCCAAACTTGTGAATTTGAATGTAAAATACAACAATGATAAAAGTAGGGATTATACTCGACCCGATCTTCCGTCTGGAGATGGCCAGCCTGCATTAGATCCTGCTATTGCTGCAGCATTTGCCAAGGAGACCTCCCTTTTAGGTATGATTTTTATTATCTATACCACTTTTCTCCCATATTGCTGAAAGGGAAAGTGCCTGTTAAACTGAAGTAAGTATAATGAATTAATCTTTTATTTTGAACTTTAATAAATTTGTATTTATATTTCATGTGTTTTGTCTAATAAAAAGGCATATGAGTCCCATTAGAAGGCAGACTTTTTATCCCTCAACCCCAATTCTCCCCAAATAAAAGAGAAATGGAACGTAAAAGAACACTGTTGAATATTAAAATTGATATGTATGCTTCAGATTTGATATGAGAATGTGTTTTATGTGTAATCCTAAGGCCCTTAATCCTGTTTATTAGGGCTAATCTGATTGCTTTAGTAGTTGTGCAGAAACAGAAAAGTATTAACAAAGATATAAACGAGTGTAGGTTCATTGAGTTTTTTCAAAGCATAGTGTATCCTAAATCTTAAAAATCAATTTAAATGAGATTTTTTTCTTCTATAAAATGTGTTTGACTTTTTTTTGTTGTGTCTTAATATTTTACCTCATCCTGCAATGGATTTGAGCTAAATATACAATGTAAATACAGTGTAAAGCTGAGCAACCAGTAGTTGATGGGATGAAGATGGAGGAAAAATTTATAAGTAGAATTTATGCCGTTAGGTGGAATTTCAATAAATCTCTTGGATTTGATGTGTTTGGGAAATGTTCTTATTTTCTGGTATTTATATTAAATACTACCTTTAAACCAGGATTTCTATCTGTAAAGAATCCAAGAGTTGATAGATAAAGAAAATAGCTCTTACAGTTTAGTTTACTTTTGTTTATGTCCATCATTTTAATAAACTTAGTAACAAGAGTTTAGAAACAACTTATTTACTATGGATTTAAAACAATTGTGTTGGCCATTTGTAAGTATATAAGTGTATAATACGTATGTGAAATGAGAATCTAATGTGCAAGATCAGTTGATACTTCTAATTCTAATGATCTTAAAACTGACCCATTATACTGATTTTCTGATACATCTTGATACAAGCCTTTGTTGTTTATTATGATTGAAATAATAGATGCTAACAATTTCCTGACCGAATATTAGTTACTATGTGGATCTGGTTGAAGCCTTATTTAGTTCATAGTATGTAATTTTTTAACAGTAAGTTCAAGATTGAGACCATGATAAATGACACATAGCTTTTTAACTCTTATTATGGGTTAGTAAACTCTTTGACAGGACTTGTATTACTGAAGAAAAGACTCAACATTTATTCAGTAGCTTCTAGGTCTTATGTGTTCTTATGTGTATCTTGACAGATACATTATTGAATCCTTAAAATAGCCAAATAAGGTAGGTAATAGTGGCAAGATTTTATAGTTTCTTGGGAAAGTTAAAAAAATATATGCAACTAGTAGTAAAGAAAAATTTAAGGATAAAATACCAAAGGCTCTTTGTGGTTAAACATTGTTTATGGCAATAACTTGTTCTAGAACTCTTAAGCACCATGTTTGCACATTAAATATGTTTGGATTCTGAATAGAGGCATATTTTGAGGTCACTTATATTTTTCTAGAGAACTATTTGTGATCTTAAAGATTGAATTTTAAAAGTAACAAAATCTTTTTTCATAAACAATTTTTCATAATGAAAGGGCTGGGAGATGTCAGTTAATAAGGTACTTGTGTAAGTGTAAGGACCTCAATTTGAATACCCAGCACCCATGAAAAAGCCGCACAATGGTGCCTATTCATAACCCCTGGGATTGAGTGCAGGAAAGGTGGAGGATCCCTGGAGTTCATTGGCCTAGCTAATTAGTGATTTCCGTCTTAAGTGAGAGACTGTCTCAAAAAATAATGTAGAGAGTGATGGAGAACCTCTGGCCCTCATGTGTGCACTTGTACACATCCAGATGAATATGTCCATAGACTATAAAAACATGGATTATGAAGCTTTAGCACAATTAACTTCTCACTTTATGCTTTTATTCATTTTTTGGTATATTTTGCATTAAGAGCATAAAAATTACTTTTTCTTAATGGGATGGTATAGATCAAACTTAAGGCTTCATGAGAGCTAGGCAGGTGCTCTGCCATTGAAATTCCAACATTTATTTAGTTTTTTGTTTGGGTTTGTGTGTATGTGTTTTTACATTTATGTTAGGTATGTATTATGTATTGATAGACACTTCATGGTGTGTATGTGGTGGTCAGAGGATAACTTGGTAGAGATAATTCTCTCACTATATAGCAGCCAGGTTTGAAGACAAATGTCTTTACCTGATGAGCTATCTTACCAGACTTTGCTTGGTCCCTCCCTGCAACCCCTCCCTTTTTTTTTTTTTTTTTTTTTTTTAAGAATTTCGTATGTACTTTTGTTTGCATTATTTCTACCCCTCCAACTCTTCCCATGTACCCCCTCAGAATTTTTTGACCTCTTTATTATTGTTACATGTAAACATATTTATAAATATACATAATGTACTGAGTTGATTTAGTGGACTCATGTGTACATGTTCTTAGGACTGCTCCCTTGTGATTAGATAGCCTCTCAGGGCTAGTCTCCAGAAAAAACTGAGTCTCCCTCTGTTAGCAACCATTGATTGTAGCTTTTCATCTTGAGGTGGCACCCTATGGAGATTTTAATTGAAGTAGCTTCCCTATCATGTCTGAGATGCAGTCACTCTAGTGGCAGGTATCTTGTCCCTCAGACTTATAATCATTCTACTGCTTCTTCAACAATATTCTCTGAGCCTTGGGTGTAGAGGTTGTATTTTATGAATTAGAATGTAGAGTTTGTTTTTATTATAAACTAGTTTGCTGTTTTTAAACATTTGATATTTATAATTTCTCGGTTTTGAGTCTTTTCAATCAGGGTTTACCGTAGCCCTTACAAAGTAAACATAGAGAGTTATGTTTATATTGGATATAAGCTGAGTCTTCAACTTACTTTAGAGTTGTTAATTTTAAGTATTTTCTTTTTTTTATTATTTTTAAGTATTTCTCCATTTTTTTGTTTTGTTTGTTTTGTGGTTTTTTGTTTTGTTTTGTTTTTTGAGACCAGGTCTCCCTGTAACCTCAGTTGGCCTGGAAATAACTATGTACACTAGATGCTCTACAGAGAGCTGCCTGCCTCTACCTCCTGATTACTGGGATTAAAGGCATGGAACATACCTGGTTAGAAAAATATTTCTTATAATTCGTCTTGCTGTGGCTTTCATTTAAAAAGTAATTTGATGACTTTTTTTGAGGCAGAGTCTCAATCTTGCCATACTTGTACTCCACCTTAGAAGTACTAGGATCATAGGGGTGTTGTAGTGTGCCCATTTCAGTGCTGTGCTTTTGAAAGTGGGTTCCAGGCCTGGAGAGATGGCTCAGCGACTAAGAGCATTGACTTCTCTTACAGAGGACTCGGGTTTGATTCCGAGCACCCACATGGTGGCTAAGAACCATCTTTAACTCCAGTTCTAGGGGAATCCGACACCCTCTTCTGACCTCCGCAGCATTGCACAACACGGGTGCACAACCTGCATGCAGACAGCACATTCATACACACACACAAAAAAGGCAACATGCTACAGATTGACACCCTTTGTGGGGGGAAAAAAAGTGGGTTCCAAACACTTGACAGGGACATCCAGTATTGTGTCAGTGATGTCATGCCTTTTGGAATGATAACCAAGTCTTTTCTCTGTTCTTTGTCTCTTAGGATATTTAGTCAGTTGATTTCAGAGTACAGCCAAACTAATGTTGGTAAGATTAATTCTTTGCTTAGTCTTTCTCTGGAAAGAACTTTGAAATAATTGATAGGGTGCTTCTTTGTTAGAAGATTTTATATTGTTTAAATATTCTGTTAAGTATTTGGGGATTAAATTTACCTTGTTATATTTAGCTGCTTCAATGAATGTCATTACTTTTTAGAAATCAATATTAAAAATAATTTAGACAGCAGTTGTTTCAGAACTGTCATTTTTTGCCTAGTTTCCTTACCTCTGTGAGTGTTAGGAATCGTTGTTTCTGAAAATGTAGTATTCAGAGAAGGGAGATAGAATGCTTTGTAGCTATTTAGAACTCTGTCATCTAAATAGAAAATCACAAACTTGGAAGTCCATTTATTATTCATTTACATTCTCTTTTTCAGAGACCAGGGTGGTCAAAAAACTCTTGATTATAAATTGAGACATTGTTATAATGATCGTTTTGTCATGTTAAAAGGTGTTGTTAATTTATTAAGGGGTGGATCACTTTAGAAAATTGCCAGAAGTAATTTTTCATCTTGTCACCACTTAAAATGAAAGCAGTTAATTCATCAAAAGAATAGACCTTTCCATGTCGCTTAAGTTGAATAAAACAAGAGCTATCCTTATAGTCTTAACCAAAGGCAAAATAATTGATAATTGTGAACATAGAGTGTTTTTCATAAAGGTTAACTTTTATATTTTGTGTTATGTGTATGTTTCTTAAACTTGTTGGATATTGAATTCACCAGGCTAGATTATGCTCCAAACTAGAAATCACTGGGAATGCATCCAAGGCATAAATATACATGTATCTATCTATCTTTCTTTCTTTCCTTCCTTCCTTCCTTCCTTCCTTCCTTCCTTCCTTCCTTCCTTCCTTCCTTCCTTCCTTCCTTCCTTTCTGTTTAAAAAAATTACTTGTGCTGGGTGTGGTAGTGCACACCTTTAATCCCAGCACTCAGGAGGCAGAGGCAGGTGGATCTTGAGCTCCATGCCAGCTGGGATTAAAGGGAGACCCTGTCTCACAAAGACCAAAATTGTGTGTGCGTGTGCGTGCGCGCGTGCATGCGTGCGTGCCTGCGTGCGTGCGTGCCTGCCTGCCTGCCTGCCTGTGTATCTGTGCATGTGTGTGTGTAGGTGCCTGTGGAGGCCAGAAAAGGGCGTTGGATCTCCTGAAGCTGGAATTACAGGTGATTGTGAGCCTTTTGACATGAGTGCTGGAAACCGAACTAGGGTCCTGCAAATGCTCTTAGCTGAGCCATTTCCCCAGCTTCATTCATAATTGTTTTTATTTTTTTTTTCCATTTCAAAATGACTTTAAGTGAGAGTCGAAAATTACTGCTAGAGAATTAAGTTTATTACTTTTATATGCTAAATTTCAGGGGTTTAAATTATATATAGTGTCCTCATAAAAAGCCATCCATTGTGGCCATTGGACAGTATTTTAATATTTTATTCCTATCTTTTAAATCTGTCTTGGCATAATTCTGCTAATACAGTATTAATTGGTGACCTGAGTTTACTATATTACTTCTTTCTTGTGTACAATGCCTAAAATTACCAAATAGATTTATTTCAAAATTACAAAAGCCTTTTGTCCTGTTGGTTTTGAATGGGTCCTTCACATGGTAATATTTTACACATTTATTAAAAAAATCAGTGATTGGGCAGGAGAGACATCTCAAGGGTTAGAAGTACTGGCTGCTATTGTAAATAAAGGACCTTGGTTCAGTTCCCAGCATCCTCATGGTGGCTAACAACCTCTTTAACTCCAGTTCCAGGGGATTTTCTGCTCACTTTACACTTCTGAGTGCATTTTACACACCTGGTACACCTACATGCATGTAGGCAAAACACTCAAACATGTAAAACAAATAATATTATCAGTGATTATATACCTTAAGAGTAAATCTCACATTCCTGTATTCTTGTCATCTCATTTTCTGTTACATTTTAAATCAAAGCTTTGATATTGTAATATGTAGCATGTCAAGTATTACCACAATATTTCTTTTTCCTTTTTGGGGGGAGGGGTTCATTTTAAGAAAAGGTCTTCTAACTCCAGGTTTCCAGGTTGCCTGGAATTCCCTGTATAGATCAGGCTAGCCTTGAACTCACAGAGATCTGCCTCCTGAGTGCTAGGATTAAAGGTGTGCACCCCCACATCCAGCAAGTCCAAGAGTTAATTTTTTTTAATGGTTTTCAAGCATTGCTTTGTGCAGTACAGATCCTGTCAAAGATGATGCTTGGCATTGGTGGTTGTGTCTGTCTCCTAAATGTCACATGGTAACAGTCCTTCCCTCTACTCCAGACCTCAGATTCATAAAATTGATGAAGTCACTTGTGCTTTTTTTTAGAAAGTTCATAGTTATAGGTTACTGTTATTTCTTTGTAATGTAATGGTAATTTGTTCCTCTGTTCACTAGTTTTGTGTTTGTCTCTCAGTAGAAGATGTGTAACATGGGTGCTCCATATTCATGATTTGAGTTATGCCTCAAGATTGACTGTGTCTTCAGATGATAACATTTATCTTTCATTATAATTTTTTATTTGTGGGTTTAGTATTTACTAAAGACTATTGCCGTAATATGTTTCATTGGGGAGAGGGTTCATGCCTTCACATATTTCTTTTGCATTAACAAAATCTTTATAAGAAACAATTTTTCACTTTTTTTTTTAAGTTAGACCTTGTAATAGAATTTGTTCAGGACAATTCTGATTTTTATTTATTTGATGATACTGGAAATGGAACCTAGTACCTCATTCGTGTTTAGGCAGGCACTGGATCATGAGCCATATCCCCAGCCCTATGTAGAACTAACTGTTAGTTGACTTCTTAGATTTATTTGCTGGTGGTAAAGGTTGATGCTCACAGGTTTTGTTTGCACTTGTTTGGTTTCTTACACAAGTTTGTGAATGGTGACAACAGTAATTCTCTTGAAGTTTCTGAATGGGTACAGACAGGTACAGGATAAAGTCTTCCCACCATTTGCTTTAAGCTTCAGAAACTTACCAAGTTCTAATAACCCCAGAGTTAGGTGAGTGGTTTTATTTATGTTGTTACTGATCCAATTCCTCTTCTTCCATGTGCCAAAAAAGGAAAGAAGTGGGTAAAGGACTAAACAAAGGTAATTCAAATTTAGTGTATTTTCTCAAAAAAGAATGCATCCCCATAAAATAAAAAGACCAGAAAGCATTGGTATTTTCTCAGTAAAATGAGAATGATTTTTGGTCATGCTTCTCTCATCGTAAATTTGGGGCCAAAAGTAACTTCCAAGTATGACCATTAGTGAAAGATTTTTAACACCCTTCGTGTGCTTTTCTTTCCATGACTCTTACTTTCTCTCTCTAGATCCTCTTGAGTAAAATGTCTAGTTTGTTTTAGCCATTTATCTAGTTGGTTGGTTGTTTGAGTTTGAGCCATTTATGTAATATTTGTATAAGGGTTATGTCAGATGTGATTTGTCAGTATTTTATCTCCATCTTTAGGAATTTAAATGTGTCTATTTTTAAGCCAATATTTTCATTAACATGTATTTAATGGGTTTTTTATGACATTTTCATAAAAGTATGTAATGTACTTTAATTGTATTCAACCCTTTATTTCCCTTTCTTGCTTTACCTGTCCCCATTCTTTTCTCTTCCCATAGTCATCTTCTATTTTCATGTCTCCTTTTAAGTCTAGATTCCATGTGAGACAGAAAATGAAAGATGCATTTTTTTTATCCCTCGACAATTTTCATAGCTCAAGTTCATCATTTTGATGAGATCTGTTAGGAGTTTTTAATCTCTCAATTGTTCTTTGGGTGTCAGATATTAAGCACATGGTGCTAGATTGTGACAATGTCCTCTTTTTCAGTGGTTTTAATCTTTTAGTTGACATTTAATTTTCTGATCTGGGTTAATTTTTGTATAAGGACTGTGATTAGGACAGAGATTTTTGTCCCAGTGCTGCACCCTCATTGAATTGCATCTATTCTTTTTCAAGATACACCAATAGTATGTAGTAGTTACTGGAGATGATGATTAGAAATGTTTGTTTGGATTTATTTTCTGTTTGTGTGTGTGTGTGTGTGTGTGTGTGTGTGTGTGTGTGTGTGTGTGTTCTGTTCACTCATCCTTGTTTCTGTGCTTCTGCCAGTGGCATATTGCTTTGGTTATTTTAGCTATATATACTAAGTGTTAATATTTTAAAAGTTTTCATCATTTTATCATCCATTTTCAAAATTGTCTCAAGTGTTTTAGTGCCTTTCCTTTAGTCTTACTGCTTTTTTAAAGCATTTCCTAAAATTGCACTTGCCAAATGGTTTACTTTATTGGTGTGAGTCTGTAAGATTTGCAGAAAATAATCAGCCTTTGTAAGAAAGTATGTTGTATATGCTGTGATATGTACCATGGTAAGAGAAGGAAGCTACAAATCCAGACAGGTAGGAAATTAACATTAGCAGTGAGGAAATTGAGCTGTTCTCATATTTTCTTAAAATTGATGCACTGATGCCTGTGTATTTTCATTTGTGTGTGTTATGAAAATAAGAATTATTTTGTCCTTTAGATATTACTTAAGAAGTTTAGACTATTTGGGGTTTCAGTATCCTCCAGATACAATTTCTGTTTCTGAAGTGTTTCACCGAATCATTCGGTAACACCAGTGCTTAGAAAGACAGAAATACTGCTTGATACTTTCATAAATCCATAAGACTACTTTCAGTTAATGCGCTGTTGCCAGTTAAGTATTTTTCTGAAAAGAAATCCTAATTGAAAGGAGTTCCAGAAACATGAAATTTTTTATATCATTCATAATGGTAGAAAGGATTGGCACCCCCCCCCCTTGATTTAACCCTCATATAAAACTTTGGCTGTACTGGGGCTGGAGAGAGAGCTCAGCAGTTAAGAGCACTGACTTCTCTTGCAGAGGTCCTGGGTTCAGTTTCCAGCACCCACATGTGGCTAACAACCATCTGTAACTCCAGTACCAGTGGATCCTACACCCTCTTCTGACCTTCATCAGTATTGCTCAACAGAGGTGTACTTAACACACGTGCAGGCAATACACTCATACACATAAAATAATAAAAAAATATTAAAGAATACTTGGCTCTACTGTCAAAGTACCTAGACCCTTTTTGAGATAGTTTCTACTCTCATAATAACTAGAAAATTGTGCTTAAAAGTAGTTATTTAGATTCTTTTTCTCTTATTTAGAATTCTTTATGTCATTTAATGTATGTTTTAAATTGTTTTTAGAAAAGAAGTTGGGAAATGAGGCATGATGATATAGATGCCTGTTGTTCCAACACTCAAGCAGCAGAGGCAAGAGGACTGTCGTTTGAGGCGAGGCCAGGCCAGACTTAGTTACCAACAAACAGGTTGGAAGAGCTCAGTTGGATGAAGTAGAATTAGTCAGTTGAAAGTTTCAACTTCTCATTTACAAATTAATTTGAACCTTTACCCTGAAGACAGTTCATTTGTTCTTAGGTCCAAATACCATTTGAATGAATCTCCTAAATCTGCAGTGATTTTCTTCTGAGTGAAGAAAATAGGTTTGGTGATAGATATGAGTGCTTTGGGCCTATTCTTGTGAGGGTAGGCCTGAGAAGAAGGTAAGTATTACATCAGCTGGCTCATTGTCAGTGAAATTAAAGTCAGTATTACTTACAGACCACTGCAACTCTCCAGAGAAGCATTCTTGCATGGAGTTTTCAATTTGTTACATTTGCTGATGCTGTTACTCTCAGCTCTAGTAGTTTTAAGAAGTTTTCTCTTCCTCTTTATTAATCCTTTGTCTACCTTTATCTTATCTATGATGATACTTGAACTCACTCTCAAACTCACTCCAAATGGGGTGGGTTTTTTTTTTTTTCTCTCCTGTCTTTCTGAGACAGGGTCTCCTTGTTGCCCCAACTGTCCTGGAACTTAGTATTTTTAAAAGACCGAATAGCCTGAATTCCATATAATAGCCTCCAGCCTTTGGCCATAAAATCAAATCATATTGTAGATTTAATTTGAGGCTTATTATAGTGGTAAACACTTGTGATCCCATGTGGGAAATACCAGAAGTTCAGGGCCAGCCTAGGACTAAAACAGAAAAGAGGGAAAAAAGAAATTTCATTTTTAAGAGTTAACAACCAGGTGTTGGGGTGCACACCTTTAATCCCAGTACCAGGGAGGCAGAGGCAGATGGCTTTCTGTGAGTTTGAGACCAGCCTGGTATATGTAGATAGTTCCAGGCCAGCCAAGGCTACTTAGTGAGAACCTGTCTCCAAAAAAAAAAAAAAAAAGAAGAGTTGACAGCTACATATGATATGCAAAAAACATTGAAAGCTTTCTAAAAAAGGGCATTACGTCTGTGTCTGCAGCTATATGTTGGCAATCATTGTATAAAATCTGCCTTTAAGCTGGGTGTGGTGCTGAATGCCTTTGGTCCCAGCACTCAGGAGGCAGGGGCAGACGGATCACTTGAGTTCAAGGCCAGCCTGGTCTATATAGCAAGTTCCAGTCCAGCTGGGGCTGCAGGGAGATCCTGTCTCAGAAATTAAAAAAAAAAAAATCTGCCTTTAGCTTAGAGGTAAAGATTATGCAGGGGATTTTCACTAACTATAAAGATGTACCCAGAAAGCATGAAACATATACAGACCATTTCATTTAGATTCTAGATTTTTAGATTAAAAAAAAACCCACTATATCATGATTAACAGGGGTAAAAGAAGGGATCTGTTTGTTATATTCTTATGGAATACAACTAGCAAGAATGAATAGCTGTAATTTAGAGATAAGCAAATGTACTTATATTAGTATGGTTTTAAAATTTAAGGAAGCCAGTCAGTCATAAAAAGGAGAAATTGGGAGGATTGGGTGGTTGGGTGGGTTGCACTCAAGCAGCAGAGGCAAGAGGACTGTCGTTTGAGGCGAGGCCAGGCCAGACTTAGTTACCAACAAACAGGTTGGAAGAGCTCAGTTGGATGAAGTAGAATTAGTCAGTTGAAAGTTTCAACTTCTCATTTACAAATTAATTTGAACCTTTACCCTGAAGACAGTTCATTTGTTCTTAGGTCCAAATACCATTTGAATGAATCTCCTAAATCTGCAGTGATTTTCTTCTGAGTGAAGAAAATAGGTTTGGTGATAGATATGAGTGCTTTGGGCCTATTCTTGTGAGGGTAGGCCTGAGAACGATTAGGTAAGTATTACATCAGCTGGCTCATTGTCAGTGAAATTAAAGTCAGTATTACTTACAGACCACTGCAACTCTCCAGAGAAGGCATTCTTGCATGGATGTTTTCAATTTTGTTTATATTTGCTGATGCTGTTACTCGCTCAGCTCTAGCTATTTTAAGAAGTAGATTTTTCCGCTATATAATCCTTGTCTACCTTTATTCTTAGCTATGATGATACTGAAATAACCTCTACAAATCCACTCCAAATGGCGGTGGGTTTTTTTTTTTTCTCTCCTGTCTTACTAAGGACAGGTGGTCCTCCTGTTGCCCCATGTCCTGGGAACTAGTATTTTTAAAAGATCCCGTAGCCTGAATCCATAGATAGCCTCCAGCTTTGGCCATAAATCAATTCATATTGTAGATTTCAATTTGAGGCTTACTTATAGTGGTAAACACTTGTGATCCCATGTGGGAAATACCAAGACGTTCAGGGCCAGCCTAGGACCTAAATTACAGAAAAGAGGGAAAAAAGAATGAAATTTCATTTTTAAGAGTTAACAACCAGGTGTTGGGGTGCACACCTTTAATCCCAGTACCAGGAGGAAAGAGGCAGATGCTTTTTGTGAGTTTGAGGACCAGCCTGGTATATGTAGTTAGTTCCAGGCCCAGCCAAGGCTACTTAGTGAGAACCTGTTCCCAAAAAAAAAAAAAAAAAAAAAAGAAGAGTTGACAGCTACATATGATATGCAAAAAAACATTGAAAGCTTTCTAAAAAAGGGCATTACGTCTGTGTCTGCAGCTATATGTTGGCAATCATTGTATAAAATCGTGCCTTTAAGCTGGGTTGTGGTGCTGAATGCCTTTGGAGTCCCAGCACTCAGGAGGCTAGGGGCAGACGGATCACTTGAGTTCAAGGCCAGCCTGGTCTCATATAGCAAGTTTCCAGTCAAGCTGGGGCTGCAGGGGAGATCCTGTCTCAGAAATTAAAAAAAAAAAAATGTGTCTCTAGCTTAGAGGTAAAGATTATGCAGGGGATTTTCACTAACTATAAAGATGTACCCAGAAAGCATGAAAACAATACAGACCATTTCATTTAGATTCTAGATTTTTAGATAAAAAAAAAACCCACTATATCAGATTAACAGGGGTAAAAAAGGGATCTGTTTGTTATATTTTATGGAATACAACTAGCAAGAATGAATAGCTGTAATTTAGAGATAAGCAAATGTACTTATATTAGTATGGTTTTAAAATTTAAGGAAGCCAGTCAGTCATAAAAAGGAGAAATTGGGAGGATTGGGTGGGTGGGTGGGTTGGTTGGTTGGTTGGTTGGTGTGTCAGAATTTCACTGTGTAGCCCTGGGTGGCCTAGAACTTGATGTCTAAACCAGATTGACTCCGAAGTCACAGAGATCCATGTGTCTTTGCCTCCCTAAGTCCTGGGATTAAAGGCATGTGCCACGTGCTGGGCATGGGAGGGGTTTGGGGGCCAGGAACAAAGTGTGAGCAAATATGGTATGTCATATTTTGAGAATGGCACACATTTGAATAGCACATAGAATATTTTGGAAAATATGAAAGGGATCATGTCACAGTTGCAGAGCAAGGTCTTAGAAATGATATCTGTGAAATATGAATTTTATTTGGGGACTGTTAAATATTTGGCTTTCATCAGATTGTCAAAGGCATAACTGGAATGTTCTTTAAGAATCTTTGCTATGGGGGCTGGAGAGATGGCCTAGCGTTTAAGAGCTCCTACTGCTCTTGCAGAGGACCCGGGTTCGATTCCCAGCACCCACATGGTGGCTGAGAACCGTCTTTAACTCCAGTTCCAGGGGAATTCAACACCCTCTTTTGACCTCCGCTTCATTGCACGACATGGGTGCACAAACCTACATGCAGACAGTACATTCATACACATACAAAATAAATAAAAGTAAAAAAAAGAAAAGTAAAAAAAAATTTTGCTATGAAGGATCTGTTTCTAAACAATTAAGGATGATGAGTTTGGTTTAAGAAACTGGCCCCAGGGTATATTTGAAAGGCTCTTAAAAAAAACCTAAAATGAACTAAATGGAGTGGTTCATACATGGAAGACTGAAGTGCCTGCACTGACTTGAGATGGTACAATGTACAAAGTAAATTCATTATCAAAGAATCTGAATACTAGTAGAGCATTTTTAAGCATAAAGAATTGAATACACTTTATTCTTGGGGCAGGGGAAACCTGAGGCTAAGAGTACTAGAGGCTACAAAAATAAAGGGAGAAATGTGGAACCATTCAATGTATAGCAATAGGAGTATTACATCTTAATGATACAATTATTTATGAAGAATGAAGTGTGGAGAACTCCGCTAGACAATAGGAAGTCAAACCTAGATTTTTTTTTTTTTACATGAGTTTAATTTGACAAAAGTTTGGGGAGTTATGAATTCAGAAGCCAGAAGTTAATACTTAAAACTCTCTTTATGGTTTCAAAAGTGTAAGAGAACAAGAGGATTATAATGGTTGAAATTAAAATTTTGAAAGTGTACATTCATCTTGTGGATGAAAATGAGATTGAGGCCAGGAGAAAAACTCAGTGGTAGAGTGTTTAACAAGTGTAAGTTCTGAGTTCAGTCCCCACTGTAAGAAATTAAAAAATTATGGGCAAAACATACTGGATTAAAACTACGAGTAGCTCTTCAGTGTAGGAGATGCCATGAGATTGTTTTTCAAAAATACAAACCACAGGTAAATAACAATCATACTGTGAAGAGGTAAGTGATAGGAAGGAGAAACGACATGATGGTTTAGGACTAGAGCATACTTACCCAAGAGGAAATGTTTGCAGTGGGCAGAGTTCATAATCTAGTTGAAGTCCAGCATTTCAAAATCTAGATCAGCCTCATTGGCTCAGCTTACATTTGTGATGGACATAATGGTTATAATCCTTCTCGCCTAAGGCTATTATGAGAACTGTTACTATTTACAAAGGATTTTGCACAGTGGTTGGCATATAATGAATGAATGCTCCATGTTGACAAGTATTTTTAAGAGTAAAGTCCTAGAATTGATTGTCATAGATTGGATCAAGATTATAATGAAAATATTGAGGCTTAGAAAATAATCTTTTTTTATTTTTATTTTTATTTTTTTTATTTTTTTATTTTTTATTTATTTTTTATTTATTTTTGTATGTGTATGAATGTACTGTCTGCATGCAGGTCTGTGCACCCGTGTCGTGCAATGCCGCAGGTCAGAAGAGGGTCTCAGATTCCCCTGGAACTGGAGTTCTCCTGGAATTGGAGTTACAGACGGTTCTCAGCCGCCATGTGGGTGCTGGGGATCGAACCCGGGTCCTCTGCAAGAGCATCGGTGCTCTTAACCACTAGGCTATCTCTCCAGCCCCGAAAATAATCTTTTTTTAAGCACCGTTATGAGAACTAGAAGGGACCTTTATAATATTCATACAGAAAGTTAAGAGCAGAACTAGAGCCAGAACTGGCAATAGCTAGTTGAGGTTTGGATGCGACCCCCCCCCATGTGTTAGAAACTTGGGTTCCCCTATGTAACAATCCCAAATATCAAAAGGTGGTAAGTTCTTTAAGCAGAGGTTCTTGCTACCATGTGAAGGAATTGGTTTAGTTTTTATGGCTTCTTTTTTTTTTTTTTTTTTTAATTTATTTTATTTTATTTTTTGGTCTTTTCGAGATAGGGTCTCCCTGTAGTCCCAGCTGCCCTGGACCTTACTCTGTAGACCAGGCTGGCCTTGAACTCACAGAGATCCGCCTGCCTCTGCCTCCCAAGTGCTAGGATTAAAGGTGTGCACCATCACGTCCAGCTGCCATAGCTTCTTAAAGAAAACACTTGGACTATATTACAGGACATTTAAATTGTAGAAGAGTCCTTTGGCATAATTGACTACCCTGTTTACTAGTCTATTGGCTCAAATGGAGGTAATAAATGCAAAAGGGAGTAGACTGTGAACTAGCATTTAAACACATGTAAACTATAGTGAAGGCCTCATAGTTTACAGTCAACCCAGAGTTTGAACCCCAGTGTTTCTTGCTATGAAGTTGTGTCTTTTTTGTTTGTTTTTTGAGACAGGGTCTCCCTATAGTCTCAGCTGCCGTGGAACTCACTAAATAGACCAGGGTGGCCTTGAACTCACAGAGATCTACCTGTCTCTGCCTCCTGAGTGCTGGGATTAAAGGTGTGGGCCATCACCCCTGGCTAAAGTTGTGTCTTTTTACTAAAGGGTAATAGTTATTAAAATACACCTTGGAATTTTTTTTTTTTTAAACTGTCTTGGATCTGCCATACTAAAAGTCTTTTGTTTGCTTTTCAATTCTCAGATACTATTTTAGATCCATTTTAATAATTCTTTTAGATGATTTAGTGATAAATCTTGATCTAAATATTGTATTGGATTTAAGTTTTGTTCCATTATAAAACCCAGACTTAAAAAGCGTTAATAGTGTTTCGAATATATTTTCTACCAGTTTTTAATTCTTTGATACTTTTCATTAGGTTATTAAATTGAATGTTGGCATGGCTTAAATGCATCTTGAGATTTTTTTTCTGCAAAAAATGAAGTATTAACTATAGTACAAAATTTAAATAGAAATCCTAAATTTTAGGAATTAATTGAAGAAATCAATACAAAATTAGCAAAAGGTGATTTAGAACCATAAATCTCAGTAATCTGTAATTTTAGCTACATACCTTAGCATTCGTTTTTTTTAAATGTCATTTATTAAAATATTTTCTTAGATTCTTTAGTACTTTTTTGAGCAAATGGTATACCAAGTATTCTGCTCATAAAATATTACTAATGATCCTTGGTAATGTCTGTGCTTCTCAGGGTTTGCAAAATAAAAATACTTCTTCACAATAATACAAAATAAGTTTTACTGTTTTGACTCTTAAATTTCTTACCTGGTGTACAAAATAATTTTGTATATCACTTTTAAGGCTTGTAGAGTGTATAGTTGTATTTTTATTTTGTTTTATAAGAAGGTTTTGGGTTTAATTTTATTACAATTAAATACCAATAGATATAATCCAAATGAAAATTTGTTGTAGTTCTCAGTAGTTTTTAAGTGTTAAAGTTCATCATGAAACCAAAACATTTCAGAATTTTCTTCATTGGATACAAAGGTCAAGAAAATTTTAGTACATACACAGAAAATGTGTTTGAGGATAGGTGACACTAGATCCCTAAGGTTCATTGAGTAGCCAGCCCAGTTGAATCAGTGAACTTCAGGTTCAGTGTGAGAGAGCGTCCCAAAAAACAAAGCTGGAGAACAATAGGGAAAAAAAAAAAAAAAAGACACCGTACCATGGGCCTGCAGACATGTACTGAGAGTCAAGAGATGTACAGACAAAAAGCTGGGGACTGGACTTCTTGAGATTATGTTAATTTTGCCACCACACTGATTTTTCAGTGAAATGTGTTCTGGGTTAGTGGGCCCTGGAAATCTTTTCTTTCCTATTATTTGTTATTTTGGAAAAGAAATTATTAACCTTTTACAAAAAGTCTATATTGTTAAAGAGAATTAAAGGCTTGATACTGAACATGTTTTCTATTTTACTGAATGTATTGCAGTTGGTGGTTTTGTTTTTATTTGTTTGTGGGGTTTTTTTGGCCATTATTTTGGATCTCATAAACACCATGGAATTTAACTGCATTTAAAATTTTTTCTTTAAGTGGTATCCAATTAAAGGCAGAAAAACAAAGAAATCATTTGATAGTATAATTACTACATCTGGAATTTCTCCTACTACTGAATAATTGTATTATCAACCTAAGTTGAATGCTCTGCATTCAGCCAAACTGCCTAAAAATGTTGGGGGAGGGTGTTGTTTTCTTGTGTTGTTGGTATTTTTGTTTTTAGGCATGGCGAGGTCGCTTTCCAAGTGAATGCAAGGAAAAATATTACTTAGTATGAGTGTCTATAGATTGTAAGTATATGCTTGCCTTAACAAAAAATAGAAATAATCTATGAAATGTGATAAGAATTGTTGTACTTAATATGAAGAATTTACTAATGCAGTAGAATACTTGGTTGAAAAGATCCACACTGTAGGATCCAAAAAGACACTGAAGAGTATTGTGTGTTAGTCAATACCAGACTTGAGAATTTCCTATTTTATACTAAGATTCTTAAATTTGACATTTACTTGAAAAATAAAAGGGGTCAAAGGATAACATGGCTTAGTGAGTAAAGTGCCTTCTGTGCCAAGCAGGAGGACCTGTGTTGAGATCCCCAGAATCCAAGTAAGAAAACCTGAGGTGTACTTCTCTAACCCTGCACTGAGGGTGGGCCTTTGAGGTAGGGGTGGTCTGGGGGAATGGAGACAGCTAGGTCCCTAATGTTCATTGAGTAGCCAGCCCAATTGAATCAGTGAGGTTTCATGTTCAGTGTGAGAGAGTGTCCCAAAAAACAAAGCTGGAGACCAATAGGAAAAACAAAAACAAAAAACTCCATAACATGGGCCTGTAGGCATACATGTGCATACACATGTTAACACGTCACATACTTCACGGAAGAATAAACAAAATGGGTTATTTGGAAGAAACAAGATTGCCCAACGATATGATGGGTGGTGGTGCATGGTGAGTCATTATTCTAGTCTCTTTTTTTGTGTAAGTTAGAGTATTTCTGAAACAAAAAGTAAATACAAAGGAAAGTGGGCCAAAGCCACCAAAAACATTCATCCAGAGCAATTGTATAATTGAGAGTCATCGTTTTACTGGTAGAGTGTTCAGAAAGAAGGGAGAAAAGCTGAATGAAGAAATTGGAGGGAACTTTTTCAGGTCAGAAACTTAGGTAACTAAAGAGCTCTCCCCAGCACCAGTGAAAGGTCATACTAGCTATCCTGACAAAGTAGTAAAAAGATCTCTGAAATAAAGGTAACAGCGATCTTCAATGCACAGAAAGGCTATGAAGAAAGGAGGAATAAAATTGGAACCTATGAAGCCACAGTGCCAGGGGCCATTTCTAAAGAAGTACATTATGAGGTCATTGTTATTTAAGTTGGGTGCTGCTGCCTTTTTCACAAGAAGGTGAAAAAAAAAAAATTCAGTAGTGAATGAATACTTATTGACAAATCTGTATATAAGAACTTATATACTCAAAAGTAGTTGAGGTTTATTGTTTCATCTTGAATATGGAATTATAAAGGTAAGCATACTTGCCTGTGATTTTTTTTTTTTTCTGTAGGTCATTTTCTTGCGTTGTTTAGGATGATTTGCCTCTAGGAACTGAAAGAATTACTAAATACTAAATTTGTTTTGTATGTGTTGAGTGGTTTAAAAAATAATTTATGAAGAAGACAAGAGCACACTTGTAGACATGGGATGGTACTATTATGTTGACAGCTTTTTACATTTACCTCTCACTGTAAATCATGGAATGAAATTTTCAAGTCTCTGACTTGGAAATATATTCTTTATGCTCTGTTTCCTTTTCCATAGGAAGATATGGACTATTAAATATGTAATTTTAAACATTATACAGGTATGTACCTTAGTTTGCACAATAAATGACTTTGCTGAAATCAGCTTAATTTCCTCTAACTACTTCACACCAACAAACCATTTTTCTAAACACCGTAAAAATTAACTTACAGGAGCCATTTGGAACGGTCAGCCATAAGCCATGCAGCCATCATGCTGAAATTGGTTTTGTAAACGACTTGTGTGTGTTTCGTAAAATATGCTTTATTTTAAAATTAGGGCTTCCTGTTGCAGCTGTTCCAGGAGCTCTCAGTCCTTTGGCTATTCCAAATGCTGCTGCAGCAGCTGCTGCAGCTGCTGCTGGCCGAGTGGGTATGCCTGGAGTCTCAGCTGGTGGCAATACAGTCCTGTTGGTTAGCAATTTAAATGAAGAGGTTAGTGACATAATTTCTAATGCTTATTCAACTCCATTTCATTTTGTGAAAGTTTTTCATATTTATTTCATTTTGCACTTGCCTTTCTTTTTATGTATATTCATTAGCCAAAGTATTTTCTGTATTTCTGTTTCTGAATAAAATCTATGTACTTGTTTAGGTGGTACTTTTTTTCTTTAGTCATATCGTTCTCTATATGTATATGTATATATATATTTTTTAACCTAACAACCTATTTTTCCTAAGAAAAATATGGTGAAGTACCGTAGTTTGGCATTTTGGTTTTTTTTGTTGTTGTTGTTTTCAAAGGCAAATGTGATTTAATTTTGCAAATATAATTGTAAAACAGTTTTGCCCTTTGCCTTTTCTAATTATTTGCTTGTTCATTTCATGCTTATGTGTCATTGCATTTTTTTTAAATCTTATTTTGTGTGAACTACTCTAATACATTTTTCTTTGAAGGTTCTTCCAAAGATCTTGACGAGGCACTCTTCCAGCCTTTCTTAGTAATTTTTTTTCTTTGCAGTTATTAGTCATTGTCTTCCAAAAGTATTTTCAGCTTTACCCCCTCCCCACCCCTTGTTAAATAGAATTGCTGTTATTTTCTTCAGTTGTACATTTTATGTCTGGTATATTTTATTTTGTGCTATGAAAGCTGGTATGAAATGTGGAATCCTCAAATGTAGTAGTTTATGATGTTTAATGTGAATACTTGTTTCATTTTTAATTGGCCTCTGTTAATAATGAACATTATTTTATTGTTTAATACTGTTATCATTCACAGTCTGTATACTAAAATGTTTGATCAGAGTGCCTTTAAGACCTGTGCCTGCATTTCATAACCAGCCATGCTTATGCAGTTAAAAGTTCATAGTTTAAAAAGCCTATGCATGCTTTCCTTCCCTATGTTGAGATGAAATGCTGTAAGTTATTCTTTGATATAGATGTACTTTACCCATATTTGTCTTGGATGACTACATTTTGCTCAGTTTTTCTTGTACAGTACATAAACCAACCATTTTCTGACCAAATTCCTGCATTTCCTATGTACTGACCTATATTTTATTTTTTTTTTTGTTCCCCAATTCCTTATTTTTTTCTTCTGCATTGCTGTTTCCCTTCCCCATTTCATCCTTTTCCCTGTGTGTTCACCTCCCCCTTCCTTGTCTTTTCCCAAATGCCCGTTCCCTTCCCTGTCTTATCCTTTATTTTCCTTGTCCTTGTCTTCATTCCCTGTCTCCATTCCCTATGTTCATGCTTCTGTGCTTGAACAAATGTTCCTCGGACCAACTTGCCCCAATTAACCGCCTTGAACCATGATCCATGACCACCTCACCATTCTGCGGGAACCACCCTTCGTTATGGATGATCTGTTCATCTCCGCTCTTCCTCGACTCTTCTCTCTTCTTGTCTTACGCTGCTTGCTCTTCTCTCCTTCTAAAGATGGTTACGCCCCAAAGTCTGTTTACCCTCTTCGGTATGTTATTGTTAGCACTATACTTTTATTATTGATTTGATTTTTTTGTTTCACCTTAATTCTTATTTGTAGCTAGCACTTTGGCTTAAAGTTGAATAGTAAATCTTTTGCTATTTTTCTTTGCTATTTTAAACTCTCCATAGACACAAAAGTTTGTTTTAATGCATGCTGATTTATTTTGCATGGTTTTTAATTTAATATCATTCACATAGCTTTGAGGGATTATCAGAAATTATTCTTTTCAAAATTCACTGTTCAAATTCTTGTTCTTCTTTATTCATTTGTGAGAATGATGAGATTGAGTGATCATGTTGATGTCTGAATGTTTCATTGATATGTCTGAAAGATAATCTTCAGTTGACTTGCACATAAAATTAATTCCATTTTTGGATTACTTCTCTGTGACTCCAAAAAAGGTGTTTATGGAGATGTGCAGCGTGTGAAGATTTTGTACAATAAGAAAGACAGTGCTCTGATACAGATGGCTGATGGAAACCAGTCACAACTTGGTAAGATTAAGTTATATGTTATTTATCGCTACTTTTAAATTATGAATTCAGATGCAGTATTACATATTTGTGAATAAAAATAAATCCCTTTAATTCAGTAAGAAACTGTTCTAATGTCCAGGCTCAAAATAACCACTTTAATTTTCATGTTTTAATAGTTCTACATGATGAATTTGTGCTTTTTGCTTCCTTTCTACTATTTCTTAAGCAGTCTAATGGGAAAGTGTGTAGTGCCAAAGCTGAAGTAACTTTTCACATAAGATGCTTATTCCTGGCTACTTTCTGTTTTAGAAACTTAATTGTTCATATAGATCACATTGATAGTGACTGAACTTAGCAATGGAAAGTAGTGTCACAGGGAAATGTCCTTTAGAGACAACAAGTTTATAAAATGGAAAATCTGAACCAAGGGCTAATTCAAAGGGATAAAATGTAGTTTGGTTAAGTTACATGTATATCATTTTTATCATACATTTGGATTACAACTATATACTCAGAACGTGATTGGCTGTATGCCTATAAATACCACTAGGTTTGTAGTTTACAGTTCCATTAGTTGTCAAAATTTAAGACTGATGATGTCTTACTCTGGTTGCATTCACAACTTTTACTTTGAAGTGTACCATTGATGGAAGGAACTAGTGGTTTTAGGTGTTAAATCTATCTGAAACACAGTGAACTTGGTAGCTCAGATAATATGACGTATGCTGTGTAAAACATGCTGTATAAAACTAACTGGCTTTCTAGTTATAAAATGACAATATCCATCTTAAAGTACTAGTTTATAACAGGTATTTGGTGTATCATTTTCTCCAATTTCTATGCACTTCTCTATTCTCTTGAGATGGATTATTGCTTTTTGTTGATGTTGTCACTTTTTTTTATGGTGCTGGGGATCAGGCTGAGTCATCTTCCAAATTCTAGGCAAATGCCACTACTGTTGTATATACAATAAGTGTATATGTTAGCACCCTTTGACAGTGCTTCCTAGCCAACATTCAGTCCTTTGTTTCCATTTTTTTCTCATTACCATTTGAATTGAACATGGCACTACCTTTATATAAGTAAGTAATACCAAATTATTATGATCAAGAATTGCCTGAGATATAGAGTTCAACAGACTATTCTGAGTACTTTTGTTTTTGTTATATATGAAGACTTTTAATTAAGTGATATTTTAACCTTTGTCATGCTCGGCTGCCACAGCAAAATACTGTGAAGTTTAAACAACTCATGATAGCATATTTTGAATTTAGTGAAGGCTATCCTGTTTGGCTTGTAGACAGCTACCTGTACTTCTCTCCTATTCATACCTTTACCCAATTTGATTATATTGCGGATTAGTTTTTTCTTCTTTGCTTCAACAAAATATGTGTAACTTGGGAGAAAGGGTTTATTCAGCTTACAGTTTGAGGGTCCAGTCTGTGATGGTTGAGGAGGTCACGGCAGGAAGAGCCAGAGCCGCTGGCCCATTGCCTCTCCAGCTAGGAAGCAGAGAGCCTTGAATGCTAGTTCTCAGTTTGCTGTATTCACTCCAGGACTAGCCTAGGGAATGAGGGCACCCACAGCTAAGGTGGGACTTACTGGCTCAACCTAGATAATCATTCACTAGGCAGGCCCTCATATTCTTGATCCTGTCTAAAGTTGACAGAACTAGCCATCTTACTAAGTTAGACCTTCCATTTAGCCAAAATGGCCTTTTTTGTTCTTGGTGAGTAAAGAAGAAAACACTGAACCAATTTCTTTTATTAGGCTGGTTCTTTTAAAAATAACATGACAGGTACCTTAAGAGGCCATGTGATGTTCTGCGCTCACTGTGTGCTGAGTAGACATTTGTTCTGTCTTCCTGTATTTTACAATTTGAAGAGGAAATAATAGATAATTGGGATAAATTTTGATGAGCTTAAAGGTGTAAGGAATTCATAGAGGATATTTAGTGAAGACTGAACTTTTGCTAAAGATGGAGAAAAGTCCTTTCTGGAGAAGTAACTTCAAAGAATCAGTAGCTATGTTGAAAGAAAGAGGATCTAGGATATTGTTATAGAGAGCTCCAGGTATATAAGAATAAGGAAAAAAAAAACAGCACTTGGTGTCAAAATAGGTTTTCTAGTCAGAGCATATAGTACAAAGAATACAGCACTAAGATGCCCTTCCATAATGGCTTGGATTATGTATTACTACTTTATTCACAGCACTGACACAGTAGTTGATATTACATAATTGTTAATAAATAATGGTACAAAGAGGCCAAAGGTATATAAGAGTCATACTGGGTTAAAAATGAACTATGTTAAAGATTGATTTTAGTTTTTTCCTTAGGAGTTACAGCAAGTAATGACATGATCACATTTTTAATCTGTGAAAGCTAGTTTCTGTGTATATAGAATGGCTTGAAGAAAACAAAAGAAGTAGCCAACAGGAAGGCAAATGTAGAAATATACTTAGCCAGATCTTTTAAAATGACAGCGAACATGAGAAATAGAGGGAACATGAGAGAATTTGAGAGGTAGTTCAGAGGAATAATCCCAAATACTGTTCAGGAGTTAGCTGTTGCTATGGAGCCACAAAGACAGGAAAATTTTAGGAATGATGACTGAGTTTCTGTTTGGGGTATTTAAAGATACAGTTTATCATCAGGATTATTAAAGAAGATAGATACTCAGGGATTTTTTTGTTTGATGAAAGATTTTTGATAAAATGCCCTGTCTAATAGACATGAAAGTGAAAAACACAGTCTTAGTCAGTAATGGCTACTGTAAATTGATGATTTATTTTTAAATTGTAAGAAAATTTGGATTTTAAACTTAGAAATATTATTTTAATTAGGCATTCTTTTTTTATAGCCATGAATCATCTTAATGGACAGAAAATGTATGGAAAAATTATTCGTGTTACTCTCTCTAAACATCAGACTGTGCAGCTACCTCGAGAGGGACTTGATGATCAAGGGCTAACAAAAGATTTTGGTAATTCCCCATTGCATCGTTTTAAAAAGCCTGGATCCAAAAATTTTCAAAACATTTTCCCTCCTTCTGCAACCCTTCACCTATCTAATATCCCGTAAGTATTTAAGCTGAGCTTACTAAGGATATACATTTGTTTTAGTCAAATATGAATCTTACTAATCTTTACCCTTTTTCCATCCAATTTTTGTAGTCCTTCAGTAGCAGAAGAGGATCTCCGAACCCTGTTTGCTAACACTGGGGGCACTGTGAAAGCATTTAAGTTTTTTCAGTAAGCAAGCTTCTTTGTTTTTAAATTAATGACTTGATGGGTATTAAAATTTTCTATAAGTAGCTTTTAGTCTTTGTTTAATCTTGAATGGACAAAATTCAAATATTTAAACTCTTTATGAAGTATCTAATTTCATAATTTTGTTTCAGAAGAGATCACAAAATGGCTCTTCTTCAGATGGCAACAGTGGAGGAAGCTATTCAGGCATTGATTGATCTTCACAATTATAACCTTGGTGAAAACCATCATCTGAGAGTGTCTTTCTCCAAGTCAACAATTTAAGGAAGGGAAGATAAAGATCGTGGGTGAATCACATTGTTTGGTGTCATCACCTATTATTGACTGTTCAGAAAAGTGGGGACCAGAGTTTGATTTTTTTTTCATGCTGTTATCATTCCTTGGTTAGAAAATGAAATGGCATATGTAAAGGCAGAGTTATTAACTGCTGTATTTCATCTGTTCTGTAGGGAAGCCATTTTTTATGTCTGTTTAAAATTTCAGTTTAATTTTGCTTTCTTTTTTCAACTTAGTTGACATAACGTGCCTTAAAAAGGAAAACTAGTGTTGCTGTTGTGCATTTACTAGAAAAAAAGGAATTGGTTGTCTAGGGCACATTGTTATGTGGGAATTAAACTATGTTTAGGCAGGGGTGTGTAAAAAGGTTAAGTTTTTGTTTCTCCTGCTTGGAACTTATTTTGAATTATTGGCTTATCACATTTCTTTCTATTTAATCAATAAGATACTTGATATTGAAAGAATAAAGCAGCATTTTTAGTTTTTACTACCTTAGGCTTTATTGATTTTGAGAAAAACATTGGCCTTTTGTATCTCACAATTCTGGTCTAGATTCAGTTATGAATGTAGGCATTAGTTACAATTAAAATTAACAAGATGCAGAGTATTAATTTCTTAAGACAACAAGTGATTTCTGTAAGTTTGAGCCCTATGTGGAAAGCATTGTGGAATCTTAACCTTTTTGTACACACTCTTGTGGGACGTATCATATAAATGTCAGCACTAAGTAATGTCTTGTTTGTGGCTGAATATTTTTCGTAGATGTTTTTGAAGTTGACATGACTTATGTGCATTTAAATATATATTACCATCCTTAGTTTGTAATTAAGATTTGGAAAATGGTTGTGGATTTCTGAGCATGTGCAGACTGGTCTAGCTAGTTCAGGAACTGGTGCATGTATTTTTCAAAGATGAAGAAAGTCTACTGCGAAAATTTGCAGGAAGATTAATTTTGTGGCAGTTTGCTAAAACTGACAACCAGGTGGGACCAAAGTTTATGTGCCTTTAGTCTTAATTTACCTTGCATTGTAATATTCAGTTTTAATAAATCTTCAAAATATTTTGTATTTAGGAATAGATCTGACTTTAATAAAAACATGGCTCAGAATCTACAGGTCAAATTTATTTGAACAGTTCTTGTCAATCTGAATTGTTGATTCTGTTAAATGACCAATACTTTTTGAAATTGATGTACTTAGTTTCAAGATTCATAGATTCTGTTATCTATGTAGACAGAATGGTCATGTATATTTTCTATTAGTTGAGTTTTTACATCTTTAGAAATGTAAAATTCAGTATAGTTTGAAAGCGGCACAATTAAAAATTAATTTTCTAACAAAGTTGGGAGGTTTGATGGTTGTTTAATTTCATTTGTGTGTACTCTGCTTACCTCTGTAGCATGCTCAATAAACACTTCTGTAGCTCTGTATTCACCTTTTCTGTCTTTCTCTGCTGCCTTTTCTCTCTCTTTGTTTTCACTCCACTGTGCTTCTGAATTCATGTTTACTCTCTGCCAGGGTGGGAAAGGAGTAATAATAATACAAATCTATGGCTTTATACCATAAATAAATCTAGATGCTGTGAAAATGCACCAGCTGTTCTTTTTTTATGTAAAATATGGTAACTGCTTTTTCAGGAGGACACATATTAAACATTTCCCACCCTGTTTATAATCTGCTTTAAAGACATAACTTCTATTGTAGCTTGTTAATTCTCTCTCTTTTGTTGTTGTTGTTGTTTTTCCAGTAGATTTATACACTAATAGATCTTTTTTGGATTTGCCATGCTCTCTGCTGCAGTTTCATCTCTCATCTTCTGTGTCTGCTAAAGAATTCTAATTTTAAACTCCCTTCTAAGTTGTTACAAAGGGTTTGATGTGGCTGCAAAGAAAGGGCATAGATCATCTACTTTTACTTGTGCAGGAGGATGTGCATGGAGGTTTAAACAAATGTTTAGCCCGGACATACCATCACTTTGACTTTGTGTACAGTGTGCTTGGATGAGGTGCCGTTGCTCCTTGTTTTTGATGGCTTTTTGGTCAGACAACTTTGTAGTTACATATATTCTTAGGTCTGTTCTTATGAAATACCTCAGTCATGCAAAATTTGTACGTTGGGATGATAAAATATGAAGAAACATATGTTTAAAAATACTGTACATTCCATGAAAGAAAGTCAGAATTGTTTCACAGTCAAGAATTTGAATCTTACTTAGAAACTAGTAAACTGTTTTTTTCTTAAAGTAACGTAGTACAGAGATACAATATACGCACATCAATTATGTCTTGAATCTCTTTAAGAACCAATTCTACATGTGGTTAAGGACTAGTAACAGGACAGGAGTTTCTTTAGAGTTTTTCTCAGTGCCGTATGGTGGTAACAGTACTTGAAAGGAGAATTTTAGCTCCTTTCTGGGAAGCTCTTTGATAGGTAGGATTTTCATGAAAGAAAAAAAACAAGGTTCTGAGCTATATTCTTGGACACTGACTGGGATTGTTCCACTTGCTGGCTTGAGAAGCGATTTCAGAATCTCTTTTGATGGGGATGACCAGAACCAAAGTTTGCCCATCTAAGAATGTGGTAGGTGTTATCATTTTAAAAGTTGACACCAATACACCCTTAATTTAAAAGTACCAAGTACATGAAGTGGAATTTGGATGTTCTTAAAGTTAAATACATTAGATTTATGTTAATCAACTTTATATTATTATGACCACTCTGCCTCAGTCTTACTTCTTACAGTGAACTAGCTAACATTAAAGTATCTTTAGCATTCAGCTGCTTTGTTAGAATAGAAGCTTTTTGCCTTAAATTTAGAAACACAAAGCTGGAAGTTTTTCTACAACTGAGAGGAAACCTCATTCTTTTTGACATGCTGTAAGGTTTATCTTAGAAAATGCTTTATAGCATCTTCTTAAATTAATTCACACAGCTTCTATTTAATGTTGGAAACCTGTTTTTGCATGTGACAGTGGCTAAGAAGGCCCTTGTCAGGAATAGAGTAATAAACTATTCTGTAAAAACTATTTGAAATTATATTAACTCACAGTGTGAGGTTTTAAGGTTAGGATAGTAAAATTATGACAATTAATTCATGTAGTTCTGTTTGGATTGCCTCTTACATATTTTTCATGCAAAGGACATTTGTCCTAAGCCTCAATATCTATAAAGTTGGAGGCCATAAATACTGTGCTTACTTCACAGTTATTGTGAGGTTTAGGTGCAGGAATGCTTTGCCTTTGGTATTAGCAAGTTAAGCCCAGCACTCTGGAGGCCGAGGTAGAGGATTGCCATGAGTTTGAGGGCTAGCTTGGTCAAAGTGGCTCCCCCCAGAAGTTAAAATGTCAAGAGTGCCCAGCCTGCTAGGTTTGCCTGAAGTGAACCTATCATCCTTTCATCGTAATGTCTCTCTTCCCGTGGTAAAGATCAATTTGTTATTGCCGCAGAAGTCTTTAAACCTTTGCTAAAGCGAAAAGATGCAGAATGCATTGAAAGACTACATTCCACAGCCAAAGCAGAGGACTCTATGCATTCGGCCATCAGTGTCTGTTTGAACTATTTGATAGTTTACTACTACAGTGTAGGTATTTAATTAAAGATTTCACAAAATAAGACTTTATAAGTATAAACAATTTGTTGCAAAACCTCAATGTAATTCTAATTCTTATTAAGGATTCCCTAGCATAAGATGGAAGAGAAAGCCTATTTGTCCTTGGTAACTCAGGACTTCATGCAAAATTTCCTGTCTTCTCCCTGTGGAGAAGAGAGTATAGAATTGTTTCATGAAATTGAATTCACATAGGATTTTATTTTAGCTAAACTTCTAGAAAGTCTGATAAGAAATCAGAAAAAACATTGACCTATAGTATTAGAATGTTTATCAAAATCCTCCATAGTTTTCCTTTAATCTGAATTTACTTAAGTTTATAGTTAGATTAGCAATTACTCAAAGTAAAAACACGAACTCTTTAAAAATATAGGAAAAGACCAATGAAGACAAACACACTTTTCTATGTCTTGGGGGGTGGGGTGGATTGAAACAGGGTCTCCCTGTAGCCCCAGCTGACCTGGAACTTGTTAAATAGACTGGCTGGTTTTGGTCCATCTGCCTGACTACACCTGGCGATTTTTTATGTATGACATAAAGAACACATTACATGAATTGATCCTCCATGCACCTCTTTCTGATCTTGGTCTCTACCTCATTCTTCTACAGTAGATTACCTTTAGTTTAGTATTTTATTCAGTGGTTGCTTTTCTAAGATTTTATTCCATAGTCTGTGTTACATACAAATTTTTCTTCTTAGTTAACAAAAGTACTACAAATAGTCATACTTGGGCTGCTAGGTGTGATATTTTGTTATTCAACACAGTTATCATTAAGATTATAAATGGTCAGACATTGATAATGCTCCCTTATTAAATCTTCATGACATTAAACTGATCTTTTTAAAGGGAAATGCAAAATAATATGTAAAATATATACTTAGCTCTGTTAGGATTGTAAGAGCCGCCGTTTGTTGAAGATACACATAAAGCACCCTGCTAGCTCAGAACCTCCTTGGTAGCAGCCTCTTCTCTGTTCACTGCTGCTGCTCCCTCCATTTCAGTGGATAAACACTGGACTGCCTTCCCCTTCATCTGGTATTAGTTTTGTGTAGATAGGGTTTTTAAACCAAGAAATGTGTACTTTTCATTATAAAGAGATTTGAAACACACTAAAGAAATACAGAAATGTAAAACCTTATTTCTTCCCACCCTTTACTCCCCATTTTAATGCATAAACCCCCAAATTTCAAGACTGTTTTCCTTATACTTTTTTATCTCTGGTCAGAGTCTTATGTTTTCTAATATCTGGACTAATTCAGCTTATCAACATTACGTTTCTCCTTGCTACCACAAATACACATACAAACCAGGAGTGGTTAGTATCTTCAAGTTGTCAAAGTGAGTCACCTGGTAAGTTGGCATTTAGACAGGCTGCTGGTTGATGCCCTTTTAAGTAACTCTTAAGCTCTGACTATGTTGTATGATGCAATAAAAAGACAACATTGGTTCATTTTAGTAGATAAAGTTTTCTTTTCGCCTAGTGCCTCAATGTCCTTTTTCTTGTCAAATAGCACAGTTACCTCAGGCCTTAGTTGTGGGTATGGATGGCTTCAGGGGCCACCCCCCAACTTGTGGCACAGCTGTGTTCACTGTCCTGTCTGTTTCCTGCTTAATGCTCTCACTGCTGTCTCAACTTTGTGCTGCTTTAGCTGCCTATCACTTAATGCTGTCTACTTTTTCATCGTTCTTTGAGATAAATTTTTTTCTTGCTCTTGTGATGATTGTATAACTGTAACCAACTAATTACACTTTTTTATTCGTTGTTAATGAACTGACAGATGGTAATGATTATATGTAATAAGGTGTTTTACTCTATTTGTGGGATTCAGCGTAATCTTTTTCTATTTTTCTAAGAAATAAGATTGTAATAGTTCAGTGTCTCTGAAACTTGAAGCTTTCATGTATTTTGTCTCTGATACATTGAGTTTTAGTGGAGGGAAATGGCTCAAAGAATTGTGGCTGAACTCCTTTCAGAAGAATCAAGTTGAAACAGGTGATTCTGTCAGTCAGCATCCTAGAAATGAGCTGCTGGGGGAGCCTGGCTACACTGCTCCAGTTGTTTGTTTCATCCCTTCCATATCTGGAAGATGCCAATGAAGTGTATACCGAGTTATGAAGCCATCTTCTGTAGAAAGTATGAGCATTGACATGAGACTAAACTGGTGTTCAACCTTAGTCTAGTCAGTAGCTTCACAAGCCTTAACTTTCACGTCTATGAAATAGAGACATATGCTGCCTTTTAGGAAGATTATATGAAGTACAGTTCATTCTGTTGTGACTTTTCTTAATTTCCCCTGTTGGGGAATATTTGGAATTCTATGCCTTTTGCCCCCCTCAGTTAATTTTGGCTTATTTTAAATGTTCAAAAGACTTGCTGTATATTATAGATTTAGGGACTACAAAGACAAATAGAAGCTCAGTAGAGTCAGTTTTCAATAGCACTTTGAAAATGCAAGTTATTTCATAGTGGTTGATACATTAGGAAAAAATTTTAAACAGGATGTGAATTTCATATTTACTTACATGGGATTTATTTGTGAAAAACTATATGAAAACAGAAAACTGCATCCAGTTGAAGTGAGCCACACAGGAATACACAAAATGCAAACTATATGAAAACAACACTGCATCCATTTGAAGTGAGCCACACAGGAATACACAAAATGCAAACTGTATGAAAACAACACTGTATCCACTTGAAGTGAGCCACACAGGAATACACAAAATGCAAACTATATGAAAACAACACTGCATCCACTTGAAGTGAGCCACACAGGAATACACAAAATGCAAACTATATGAAAACAGAACACTGCATCCACTTGAAGTGAGCTACACAGGAATACACAAAATGCAAACTATATGAAAACAGAACACTGCATCCACTTAATGTGAGCTACACAGGAATACACAAAATGCAAACTTGCACCTCAGAGCAGCAGCATCCCTATCTGTTGTTAACTTCCTTTCTAAATTTCAGCTAATTTTCCTTCCAAGAGTTGAAACTGAAGCCCTTCTGATAACGCTCCTCAAGCAAATTTTAAGGCTTTTTCAAAATAAAGTGTCATATTTATAGTATTAAATATTTCTTAAACATTTTTAGTGTAAAATTACACTGGTGGTTTAAATCTTTTTCTTTAAAAAATCTTGTGTATGAGTGTTTTGGCTGTATGTTTGTAAGTGTACCACGTATCAGGCAATGCCTGCAGAGACCAAAAGAGGTTGCCTGATACCCTGGAACTGGAGTTAGGGACAGTTAGTAACCATGTTGGAGCTAGGATCCCAATCCCATACTTTGTAAGAGCAGCTAGTGCTCTTAACTGCTGGGCCTTTTCTCCAGCCCCATAAATCTTTTGTATGTGTTACTGATTAAGACTTCGAGTACTTTATGGCAACATGACCTTTTTCTCATATGTCCTGTTCGTACAAAGTTTTGCCTCCAGTGACAGTTTAGAGATGTAGATGCTATGTTATAGAAAAATTGACCAAGGAGCTTCTAAGGTAGCACTATAGCAGCATGTAGCAAAATGGTACAGCATTGGGCATCAGAAAGCAAGATTAGAAGTTGGGCATGTTACTATTTGCTAATCGGAACAACTTGGGCAAGGCACTTCAGTTATCCAAACACATTTTTCTTATCTGTAAAATGGACCTGATAATAATTTGTCCGTACATAGTTATTCTAGTTTTGTTGTTGTTGTTGTTGTTGTTTTAGTCTTTTCAAGACAGGGTGTCCCTTTAGTCCCAGCTGGCCTGGAGTTCGCTCTGTAGACCAGGCTGGCCTTGAACTCACAGAGATCACCTGCCTCTGCCTCCCAAGTGCTGTGATTAAAGGCGTGCACCACCATGCCCAGCTTATTCTAGTTTTAAACAGAGTAGTAAATGCACCCACTTTATAAACTATTAGATGCTGTAGAAATAAAAATTTGGTAATACTTTTTGGAACAATTTTAAGATGACAGTTTTCTGAGTGAGCAGATTTTCTAACCTCACAAACTGCAGTTTTCATTTTCTAGTTCAGCAGCTGAATTACCCACCATAATACCAGAAGAGGCAGATAGGAGTTTAAAGAGTTTTACGCCTTTAATCCTAGCACCTGGGAGGCAGAGGCAGGCTGATCTCTGTGAGTTCAAGGCCAGCCTGGTCTACAGAGCAAGTTCCAGGACAGCTGGGGCTACAGGGATACCCTGTCTCGAAAAGACCAAAAAAAAAAAAAGTTTTGTGTCGTTATCAGAATCCCAGCATTATTCTTTCCGATCAAACACACGTCCCTAAAAATAAGAACTTTTAGCACCCTGAACATGTGATAGTTTGGGCATGTTTGTGTGTGTTCTGTGTGTGCTGGTGCTCTGGGCTGGTCAAGCATTTTCTTCAGTTGCGCTCCGTCGGGTCAAGGTCTCTCCCTGATCCCAAGGCTCGCTGCCTTGGCTGCCCTAGCTAGCCAGCTTGCTCTGGATATTTCCTGTCTCCATCTCCCATGTGCTGAGATTTCAGGTAGGCTGCTATTTTTTGTTTGCTATTTTTAATTTTATAATTTGTTTGGTTGTTGACTGGTCATATTTTTATGTTTTAGTTTTTGTTTTGGTTCAGGTGGCCTGGCTGGGCCCCCTTGACTGCTAGAAGCTATGTTAGCGTGGAGATACAGAGAAGCTTGTTTGCTAAGACTGCCTTTAGCTTTTCCTGGGTCTGACAGAATATTATATCAAGACCATACTCTGTCAGGCGGAGTATGTCTTTACTTTTTTGAGATTGGCAGTTCTCTTTTTCTCCAAGGAACATTAGAATTAAATGTGAGGCAGGTCTGTGGCTTCTGCCTCATGTCCCCAGTGGAAAGGTGCCAGGCTCGGTGTGAGGAGCTGCAGAGGTGCACAGCTAGAACCACCATGGCCTCTAAGCCAGGGAAGGTGCGAGGTGCCTAGGCATCTGAGATCCCAAATGGAAGGCCCGCTCCTCTATCTTCCAGGGATCCCTGCAGGTCTCTGCCAGGGTAGCTAGCTGTTGGGGACCTGCCCTTCTCCCAAGCCTCCTCAGAAAACTGAGTCACATCTTTGGCAAGGAGCCACAAAATGACCGGGCAGGTGGGAAACTGAGTTTGCATTGTCCCACATTAAAGTTGGAAAACCAAGGAAATAAAATGATGCCTTACACACACACACACAAAAAAAAAAAAAAACAAAAAAAAAAAACACCCGGCCTTTGTACATGGGTGCTGGGTGTCCAAACACTAGTCCTCATGATAGAGCCATCTCCCGATGTAATTTTTAAAATAGATTTCATTCGCTAACATCTACTTTCAGCCTCTTGAGTATTGTCTTTTCACTAACAATACTGCCCACTCCTATCTCAGCCTAGGTATTGGGGGGGGGCTACGAAAACAGTTCTGTCCTATGTCTTCAGCCCAGTGTAAAATAGTATGGTTTGTTATGATTTGTGGAGAAACAAGACTTACATATGTTCAGCTTTTATAATTAGGATTTTGGGGTGTAGTTTTACCTATACATTACTCAGGTTTGGGGGGGTGGGCACAAAATGCAGACAGAATAGTTGGTTTAAGAAAGAAAAGAATGGGGCTGAAGAGATAGCTCAGTGGTTAAGAGCACTGGCTCCTCTTGAGGAAGACCCAGGTTTGATGCCCAGCACCCACATGGGGGCTAACAGCCATCTGTAACACCAGTTTAAGGGAATCCAGCACCCTCTTCTGACCTCTGTGGGCATTGTACAACACAGGAGCACTTATATTCATGGAGGCAGTGCACTTATACACATAAAAACAATAGATAGAAGAGTGAGTTACATGCCAGCTAGAGTTGCACAGTAAGTCTTGGGGGGAAAATGAAACAAGATTATGGCATCTTGGCAAAACTTAAAAATTTAACATAGCTAAATCAGATTTTTAAAATTAGCATACAAGGTGTTCGATACCATTAGGTTACTTTGTAGCAGCATTTTTTATTGTTACCCTCTTTGGGGCTTTCCAGCCACATGTTTTATTGTTATCCTCCTTGGGGCTTTTCAGGTTTTTTAGAGATTTAATCATATGTATGTGTTCACAGTGTACAGTGAGTGCAGTTACTTGTGGTCGTCACAGTGTTGGAATCCCTGGAGCCGCAGTTAAATGCAGTTGAAGCCCCCCTACATGGGTACTGGCAAACCAAACTTGGGTCCTCTGCAAGAGCAATACATACTATTAACCTCTGTTCTATCTCTGTTTCCCCCATAATTCCATTTTTTTATAGTTGAATAAAACGTTAGAGTTTTTCATTATGCAGCATCAGTTGAGGCATATCTAGGCTTGTTCCACTTCGTTGCTATTGCAATGACAAAAGTTAACAGAAGTTGGTTTAGATAGGACAAAAGTGAAGAAAGAAACAGGTTAGTCAGGTTATGGACAATGTTGGGACAGGAAGAAGTTACGGGCCATGCTGAGATATCAAGAATCACTAAGAATAGTAAATATGCTAAAATAAGGGTTTTTTAAAAAAAAGATTGCCTGACAGTGGACAAAGATCAAGTGAAAAATTTGAAATGTAACGATAGTATACTGTTTATTACACCTTCCCATAATTTTTAAAACAAAAACTTAAGGTTTATGTAATTTTAAAACCTACTTCAGGTAACAAGAGGCAGGCAAAGCAGTGGGGCACTATATAAATGATAATTTATAATATTTCTCTTTTAAAATAAAAGCAAATATGGCAATTTAAAGCAGAAGTTTTCTAAGTTGCTTTTGCCATTATTTAGAGCCATTTAAAAATGTATGTAGGGGCTGGAGAGATAGCCTAGTGGTTAAGAGCACAGACTGCTCTTGCAGAGGACCCGGGTTCAATCCCCAGCACCCACATGGCAGCTAAGAACTGGAGACCTTGTCTCGAAAAGACCAAAAAAAAAAAAAAAGAACTGTAACTCCAATTCCAGGGGAATCCGAGACTCACTTCTGACCTCCGCGGCATTGCACAACACGGGTACACAAACCTACATGCAGACAGTACACTCATACACATACAAAATTTTTTTTAAAAATGTATGTAAAGGCCCTCAGGAATATTCATCACTCCCCTGTGGTTTGCAGGCAACAAAGTTTGTGGCCACCAATGTTTTCGACCACTCACTGAGCCATCTTTCCAGCCCCCAGAATCTTTTTTTCTTTTCTTTCTTTTTTTTTTTTTTTTGGTCTTTTCGAGACAGGGTCTCCCATTGTTTGAAGCCCCCATCTATTCTGACTTTTGTTGGTGTTTTGTCTTGAGACAGGGTCTTGCTATGTAGCCCTCATTAGCCTGCAACTTGCTACCAGGCTGGCTGAGACCTTATAACTGCCTGCCTCTCCCAAATGCTGTGATTAAAGGTCTGTGTAACTATGCCCAGTGTGTTGTGGGTTTATTTTTTATCTTTAGGTATGATTGTGTAGCAGCATGTAAGTCCAATGCCAGTGGAGGCAGAAGAGGCTGTCGGATTCCCTAGAACTGTAGTTGTAGAGGGTACTATGTGGGTGCTGAGAACCATACCCAGGGCCTCTGGAAGAGCTCCCAGTGCTCCTAAGACTGAACCTTCTCTCCATCCCCTTATTCTGTGTTTCTTAATGCTCTGATCTCCATTTCACTGGGGTATCTATTCTTGGTTCTTTCACACCTGCAGATCAGATGTCTGATTTCCCTTTGGGCTTCAGCTTTTTTTTTAATTAATTAATTAATTAATTAATTAATTTATTTATTTTTAACAAATCTAGACCCGTGTTCCCGCTCATTCCCCCACCCCGCCAGAGCTCATGCATTCTGCCAAACATGCTTTCCATCTCTTAGTCTTTCTCAATATTTTCCATGGGGAAGTTGACTGTTTTGAGCAGAAGTTCACTGTTTCAGTCAGTTCTTTGATGCAGTCTTTTCTATTGTTGTTGTTGTTGTTTCCAAAATGCATTATGCCCAACTGCAGCTTATTAATAATCACTATTTTGGAATTGCTATGTGCAAATGGAACACAAAGTACTTTGTAAATTTCCAGAGTCTTGGTAAAGCAGGAATTGTAACTTGGGAGGAGCCTGCCTTCGGGTGCTGCATTGTGCCCCTAAAACATTTGGGTCACCTGATTTGAAACAGACCAGTGCTGACAATGTCACAGCTCTGGTCCTTCTCTGTTCCCCTTACTCTCACAGCCGTGCTCTCTCTTCCTTTCTGAGCTGACTCCCACTGCCATGTCTCCTCGACCCTCATTCACACTGGGTCTGTAGCTTCCTCATTCCATAAGCTCCTGTAATGTCCTTAGTGCTCCCGTAATGACTTTGCCCCATACCACCTAAACACCTAAGGTCCCCAGTTCACATTAGTTCCCAAAGTGGATGGATGTCTTTTGCACTTGACAGCCTCTTCCTGGAGCCTCTCTTTTCCAATGAAAGTGCTGGCTTTGGTGAAACATTTATTTGCATCTGACTAAGCCCTGCCTTCTGCCTATTTTCTTTTTTTTTTTTTTTTTACTGTAAGCAATTTTAATACAAAAGTATATCTTGCTTTTATTTTTTTAATTTTTAAGTTAATTTTTATTGAGTGCATTTCATACATTTCTTAATCAAATTTAGACTCATCCATCCATGCCCACCCTTTACGTCCCTCCCCCACCCCCCGCCAGAGCTCCTGGATTCTGTCATACAGAATGCATCTTTTTCTCAGTATTTTATAACCTTTTTAATGCACAAGTTTACTCTTTTGGTCAGTTCTTTGAATAGGTTTTTCTCTTTTTTTTGTTCCTTTTAATTTTATATTGTTCCAAAATATGCATATATACACTCCACACATATATCAAAATTACAAATTTTGAAAATAAACTATAGGTTAATTTCTGAACACATTTAGAGATTCACATTAAACAATTTTTTTGAATTTTATTTATTTTTATGTGTATGAATGTATTGTCTGCATGTAGGTTGGTGCACCCGTGTCGAGCAATGCTGCAGAGGTCAGAAGAGAGTGTCAGATTCCCTGGAGCTGGAGTTAAAGATGGTTCTCAGCTGCAATATGGGTGCTGGGAATTGAACCCGGGTCCTCTGCAAGAGCAGTCAGCACTCCTAACTGCTAGGCCATCTCTCCAGCCCCAAGAGATTCACATTTTTATTTATTTATTTATTTATTTATTTTTTTTTTGTTTTTTTTCGAGACAGGGTCTCCCTGTGGCCCCAGCTGTCCTGGAACTCACTCTGTAGAGCAGGCTGGCCTTGAACTCACAAAGATCTGCCTGCTCTGCCTCCCAAGTGCTAAGATTAAAGACCTGCAGCACCATGCCTGGCTGAGATTCACATTTTAACAGTAAAGTTGCATGCAGGTAAAAAGATGTGTAATTTTAATTTTTTTTTTAGAATATGAATACATATCTTCCATCCATATATGGTAATTACAATGTGTGAATACAAGTAGTAGGACAATTCTAGAGCCCATTAAGAGATTCACATTGGAATAGCATAGTTGCTTTCTGATATAATGAAATATAATAATTAAGTTGGTCAGTTTGCCTGCCAACAGGGGATTTGGTGTTAGCATCCACAAATGAAGGAAACCATTCGCTTCCCCCCCCCCCCCCGGACCATGTTACTTCACTTAGCATAGTGGCATTGTGTTCCATCCATTTATCAGCAAAGCTCATGATGTCATCTTTCTTTATCGCTGCATAGAACTCCATTGTGTAGATGTACCACATTTTTGTTAGCCAGTCATCAGTTGAGGGCATTTGGGTTGGTTCCAGCTTTTTGCTATTGTGAAGAGAGCTGCAATAAACATAGCTGTGCATGTATCTTTGCAGTAGGATGCATCTTGTGGGTATATACCCAGGAGTGGTATGGATGGGTCAGGTGGTAGGCTCATTTTGAGTTTTTTAAGGGTTCTTCACACTGCTTTTCACAGTGGTTGTACCAGTTTACATTCCCACTAGCAGTGGATGAGTGATCCCCTTTCCCCACAACCTCTCCAGCATTGGTGTCTTTTGTTTTCTTGATCTCAGCTAGTCTTATTGGCTTGAGATGATACCTTAGTGTGATTTTAATTTGCATTTCCTTAATTATTAATGATGTTGAACACTTTAAGATGTTTCTCAGCCATCTTTACTTCCTGGTGAAGTCTCTTTACTCCATCTTTTGAGTAGGTCATTTGTTTTCTTCTTTGTTTTTTTAAGTAGTTTATGTATTTTGAATGTTAATGCTCTGTCAGATGTATCAGTGGTGAAGGTTTCCTCCCACTCTGTGGATTTTCTCTTCTCTTCCTTGATTTGAGTTTGATGAGGTCCCACTTGTCAGCTGTTCTCCTTATTTCCTGTGCAGCTGCTGTTTAATTTAGAAAGTCTTTTCCTACGCCTATGTCTTGTAGATTGCTGTGGACTTTTTTGTCTATCACTTTCTGGGTTTCAGGTTTCAGGTTGAGATCTTTGATCCACTTGGAGTTGATTTTTGTACAGGATGAGAGGTAGGGGTTTAATTTTGTTCCTCTACGAATGGTGATCCAGTTTTGCCAACACCATTCACTGAAGATGCTGTCTTTCTTCCATTGAGCTTTTTTTTGCCCCTTTGTCAAATATGAGGTGGCTGAAGTTATATGAGCTCAAGTTTAGATCTTCAATTTTGTTCCATTGGTCAATGGTTCCGTTTTTTTGCCAGTACTAGGCTGTCTTTATGACTATAGCCCTGTAATATAACTTGAAGTCTGGTAATATAATCCCCCTAGTAATGCACTTTTCACTCAAGGTTGCTTTAGCTATTCAGGGTCTTTTGTTTTTCCATATGAATTTAAGGATTTTTTTTTTCCTAAGTCTGTGAAAAAGCTCACGGGGATTTTGATTGGGATTGCATTGTATCTGTATATTAATTTGGGTAGAATGGACATTTTTACTATATTAATTTTTCCAATCCATGAGCATGGGAGGTCTTTCCATCTTTTGATGTCATTTTCAATCTCCTTCAGGATTTAAAATTTTTTGTTGTAGAGGTCTTTGGTGTCTTTGGTGTCTTTGGTTAGGTTTATTCCTAGGTAATTTTTTCTGACACTATTGTGATTGGGAAGGTCTCCTTATATTCCTTCTCCATTTGCTTATTGGTGGTGTAAAGAAAGGCTACTGATTTTTCTAGGTTTATTTTGTATCCTGCCACTTTACTGAAGCTCTTAATCGTTTCTAAGTTTTCTGGTGGAGTTTTAACATCCCTTAGGTAAACAGTCATATCATCTGCAAAAAGAGGTAGTTTTACTTCCTCTTTACCAATTAGTACTCCTTTAATTTTGCTATCTTATTGCCCTAGCAAGCATTTCAAGCACT
The DNA here is from genome assembly GCA_009823505.1 of Rhizomys pruinosus. Taxonomy (NCBI): domain Eukaryota; kingdom Metazoa; phylum Chordata; class Mammalia; order Rodentia; family Spalacidae; genus Rhizomys; species Rhizomys pruinosus. The sequence continues at coordinate 138,582 of VZQC01005157.1, read as the reverse complement.
ATATTGAAGAGCAGTAGTGATAGTGGACAGCCTTACCGTGTCCCTGCCTTTAAGGGGAATGCTTCCAAGTTTTCCCCATTTAGGATGATGTTGGCTGTGGGTTTCTTGTATATGGCTTTGATTACATTGAGGCTTTTTCTGCATCAATTGAGATGATGGTGTGGTTTTTGTCTTTCAGTCCATTTATATGTTTTATGATACTTATTGATTTTCATACATTGAACCATCCCTGCATCTCTAGTATGAATCCAACCTGGTCATGATGGATGATCTTTTTGATGTGGCTCTGTATTCGATTTCAAAGTATTTTGTTGAGAATTTTTGCATCTGTGTTCATTAATGATATGGATTCTTGTTTGTGTCTTTGCCTGGTTTGGGTATTAGAGTGATTGATGCTGGCTTCATAGAAGGAATTTGGGATATTTCCCTCTGTTTGTATCCTTCTGAAAAGTTTGAGTAGTCATGGTTATAGGACCTCTTCAAATGTTTTATAGAACTCTGCTGTGAAACCATCTGGGCCTGGGCTTTTTTTGGTTGGAAGGCTTTTTATTACATCTTCAGGTGGATCTTTGTGAGTTCAAGGCCAGCCTGGTCTACAGAGTGAGTTCCAGGACAGATGGGACTACAGGGAGACCCTGTCTCGAAAAGACCAAAAAAAAAAAAAACAAAAACAAAAAAAACACAATTTCCTCAGGTATTATGGGTCTGTTTAAGCTGTCAGAGATAGCCTAGTGGTTAAGAGCACCGACTGCTCTTGCAGAAGACCCGGGTTTGATCCCCAGCACCCACATGGCAGCTGAGAACCGTCTGTAACTCCAATTCCAGGAGAACTCCAGTTCCAGGGGAATCTGACGCCCTCTTCTGACCTCCGCAGCATTGCACGACACGGGTGCACAAACCTTCATGCAGACAATACATTCACACACATAAATAAATAAATAAATAAATAAATAAATAAATAAATAAAATAAAAATAAAAATTCTAAGCTGTCAGTCTCTTCTTGGTTAAGCTTTGGCAAATCCCAGGATTTCAGATATTCATCCATTTCTCTTTGGTTTTCAAATTTAGTTGAGTATAGGTTTTTGAAGTATTCTCTCTTGTATGATTGTCCGGATCTGTTCTTTATCTGTTGAGATGTTTCCCCTTTCATCACCAATGCTATTGATTTGGAGTTGCTCTTTCTTTTGGTTAACTGGGCTAGAGGTCTGTCTATTTTGTTTACCTTTTCAATGAACCAGCTTTTGGTTTCATTAATTTTTTTTTTTTTTTTTTTTTGGTCTTTTTGAGACAGGGTCTCCCTGTAGCCCCAGCTGTCCTGGAACTCACTCTGTAGACCGCCTGCCTCTGCCTCCCAAGTGCTAGGATTAAAGGTATGCACCACCATGCCCAGCTTCATTAATTTTTTTTGTATTGTTTTCTTGTTTCTATTTCATTGATTTCTGCTCAGATTTTTTGTTATTTCTTCCTGTCTGTTGGGTTTAGGGTTCATTTGTTGTTGTCTCTCAAGTGTTTTTAGCTGCAGTGTTAGATCGTTTATTTGTTCTCTTTTTTTTTTTAATGTGGGCACTTAGGGCTATAAATTTCCCTCTTAGGACTGACTTTAATGTATCCCACAGGTTTTGTTGCTTTATATTGTCATTTTCATTTAGTTCCAGGATTGCTGTTATTTCATTATTTCTTCCCTGACCCACTCATTGTTCAAGATTGTGTTTAGTCTCCATATGTTCCTATAGTTAGTAGGGCTTACCCTGGTGTTAATATTGAGCTTTATTGAACTGTGGTCTGATAGAATGTATGGAATAATTTCAATCCTTTTGTATTTGTTGACATTTCTTTTGTGTCCCAGTATGTGGTCAGTTTTGGAGAATGTTCCATGTGGCACTGAGTAGAAAGTATATTCACTGGTGTTTGAATGGAATATTCTGTATATATCTGTGAAGTCCATTTGGTATATTGTTTTGTTCAGTTCTGGTGTCTCTCTGTTTATTTTTTGTCCAGCTGACCTATCCTGGGGTTCAGTGGATATTGAAGTCCCCCACTATTAGCATGCTGGGATTAATCTGTGTCTTGAGCTCCTACAGAGTAGTGTTAATAAAGTTTGGTGCACCAGAGTTTGGTGCATAAACATTTAAGATTGTGAAATCTTCCTGGTTAATTTTTCCATTGATAAGGCTATTATAGCCCTCTTTGTCTCTTCTGATTAATTTTACTATGAGGTCTATTTTGTCTGATATTAGAATAGCCACCCCTGCTTGCTTTTTGGTACCATTTGCTTGGAATTTTTTTTTCCATCCTTTCACTCTAAGGTGGTATCTGTCCTTGAGGGTGAGATGGGTTTCTTGTAGATAGCATATAGATGGATTCTGTTTCCTAATCCATTCTCCCAATCTATGTCTTTTGATTGGGGAGTTTAGACCATTAATATTTAAGGTTATTATTGAGAGATGTGTGTTGTTTCCTTTCATCTTATTTTTCATTTGCATTCTTGGTCTAGGTATTTATTTACTCTGTTATGCTTTTGGTATTTCTCTCTTGGGTTGCTTAAGGATAGTTGGCTCCTTTCCTCTGTTCTTTGAATTGCTTTGAGTATTTTCTGAGGTGTTGGTTTTTTCTTTTGACATGTGTTCTTTCATTTTGTTTATGTCATGAATGATTTTTCTTTCTCCTTCAACTATGGTTGACATTTTTGCTGGATGTAGTAATCTGGGTTTGCATCTAAATTCGTTAGCACTGGGAATACTTTGGTCCATGTTCTTCTGGCTTTCATAGTTTGATCTGAGAAGTCAGCTGTGGTTCTGATGGTTTTCCCCTTATATGTAACTTGTTTTTCTCTTGTGGCTTTCAGTATTTTGCCCTTGTTTTGAGCATCTAGTGTTTTAACTATGATATGAGGTGGGGAATTTCTTTTCTGGTCTTGTCTATTTGGTGTTCTATGTGCTTCTTGTATTTGTATGGGTTTGTCTTTTTTTCAGTTTGGGGAAATTTTCTTCTATTATTCTGTCGAAGATCTGATCAATACCATTCTCTTGGGATTCTTCTCCTTTCTCTATCCCTATGATGTGGAGGTTTGGTCTTTTCATAGTGTCCCACATTTCCTGGCTGTTCCACTCTGGCATTTTTTAATTTTTCATAATCTTTACTTGAGGTTTCTAGCTGTGCTGTGTTAGCCTGTAGGTCTGATATTCTTTTTTCTGCTTCGTCCATTCTGCTTCTGAGACTTTTTCCCATCCTTTCCTGCTTATTGGATGAATTTTCAATTTCCTTTTTCATTTCATCCTGTGATTTCTTCAGTATTTCCACTTCCTTTTGGATCTTTTCATTCTCTTCTTGTAGCTCCTCGCTTTGCTGATCAGTTTCTTTTATCCTTTCAGCCTGAGATGTTTTCAGTGTTTCCACTTCCTTCTGGAGTTTGTCATTCTCTCCCTGTGGTTCTTTTCAGAGTTTGTATTTCTCTTCTAGTTCTTTGTCAATCTCTCCTTTTAGTTCTTTCAGGAGTTTATCATTCTTTCCTTCTAGTTCCTTCATGAGTTTTTCATTCTCTCCCTTTAGTTCTCAGATTTGTTCTTTATATTCTTTGAATATTGTCTACAATTGTTCTTCTAAGGTTGGTGTCTTGGTTTCCTTCCAGGGAGATCTCATTGTTGGGATCTTCTACAGGACTGGCTGAGTTTTGAGTTTGGTGGGGATTATTTTGAGCTTTTCCCATATTATTGTTTTTCTGTTGTGTCTTTGGCATGTGTGATTTTTGTTTTTTGTTGATGTTGTTGTTGATTTCCCCCTTTGTTTATTTGTTTGGCTTCTGTTGCTAATCTCAAATGCTAATATGGAGGACTGGTTGGTCACTCAGTTTGCTTCCTGTTGGTTTCTTCCTCAGTTTTGGCTATGTAGCCTTGAATCCCTGACACTGCTGGATCCTCCCAACCCCAGTAAACCACAGCACCAGCAGTTTATACTTTCCACCACAGTATCAGTAGTTTGGGTTGGGGGGTGTTTACTCCTTTGGCCCACCTGGGCAACTGGGCCCTGAGTGTGTGCACCCCTGTCTGTTCTTCTATCCACACATGCAGTTCCTCTCTATGGTTCTAGTGTTGGCTTGGGTGCTGGGGTGGGCTGCCACAGGCCTGCATGCTAGAAACCACCTGGGCAACAGGACACAGAGTGTGTGCGTCCACCTTCTGCCTGTTTTCATCTGTCAGTCCTGTTCACTCCTTTGTATTAACTGAAGACTTTTTGCACCCAGCTTTTTCCCTTATCTGGTTCTTGGCATCCTGGTTAATTTCTGTCATCTTTTTTCTTTATAGGCAGTCTGTGCTCTTAGAATGTCTTCTCTCCTGAACGCAAGGGATGCAGACCCTACTACAGTGGTCTCCAAAGCTGCAGTGCAGTCTTGTATTTCCCAAACTGCTCTACTTCTAAAAACTTGAATTTCAACACACATCTTGGCTGCTATCACCCTGTCTCCACTGCATCTCCAGAATCTGAACATTATTTGGCCCATAGAAATTGCTTACTAACCTTACAACCTTGAGGATCTCATTTCATATATATATGTGTGTGTGTGTGTGTGTGTGTGTGTGTGTGTGTGTAATCCTGTGATGCAATAGGTATTTAGTAAGCAATATGTATCTGACATGTGAAAACAGCTTGTATTCCTTGAACTCCTCATTCTATGTAAGTTGGATCCATGCTGGACATCCGAACCATATTCAGTAAAATCTTTATTTCCCTAACAGATTTCTAACTTTACCACTCAAAAACTTTTTCTACAATTTTGTCCTTCTGCCTGGAGTGTCCCCTTGTTTCTGACCTGCTGGTTTGTACTTTTCCCTATAACTAAATTGCTGAAATCCTTGCCTGGTTTGTATCGTGCTAACAAACTATCACTGCAGCTACCAAAGTGCTTGAAGCAAAAATTGCAAAAATGTTTCTCACAACATGGCCTGGCAAAGAAAGTGAACAACATTCATTTGTCATGGTCAGAGAGTATGTGAGCAAGCTGTGAGAGCACACAGGAAGGATAACGTCCAGGAGTCAGCAAGCATGTGCCAGAAGGCAATGAAGACAACATGTTGGGCACAGTGAAAGGTTCCTGCAGAATAATGGCAAGATGTATGTTCACCTCGTGTGAATAGTTGAATGTGGCAGGGGAAGAATGACAGGAAGTGAGGTGGAAAAGTGGATCATGTCTGTACTCAGTGTGAAGACATTTGTCTTTCCACTGGATAATACTAGTGAATATTTAGTTTTATGTTATCGAATTTCACAAGGTTATTAGAACGATGACTGCCAGGAAAGAGGATGGCTTTCTTCAGGGAAGAGAACCTAAATGAACTGAAATATGTGGACTGAAATATGCAAGACAAAGATAACGCTGTAAGTATGGAAAAATGAACTTTAAAATTTTGAGGAAAATATAGATGGATTGGGTACTGACCGAATGTAGAGAAAAAGGAAGAGTTGACTGTGGGGCTAAGCCACCATATTAGGAAAAGCAGCTCCAAAGGTATTGTATGACCTGGGTGCACTTGCATATGTGCAGGCAATACAGTGATACACATAAAATAATAAAAAATTAATTGTTGGAATATCCACTTACAATTATGATTTTAAATCTTTGTATTTTATATCTGAGTGTTTTGCCTGCTTGTGTGTAAGTGCACCCATGCATGTATTGCCCAGGGAGGCTAGAAGAAGGTGTCACATCCCCTGGAACTGGGGTTATAGACAGTTGGGAACCAAACCTGGATCCTCTGTAAAACAGGCAGTATTCTTTACTGCTAAGACATCTCTCTAGCCCTGGACCATCCACTTTTAAAATGCATATATGAGCCACAGAAAGGAGGTGGGAGTGGAGTCAATATCTGGGGGGGTCTTTGCACCATAGCCTGTGGATAATGTCTTAGAATGGATAATGTTACCATAGGGAGTGATGGATAGTGGTATTTTATCTCTGCCAAAGTAAACTGCTCTTGAGGGCTGGGTTCTCAATGTCTCTAAAAACCAATGGCAGAAAATGCTTTCACCATGAAAGGGTGTTTGCTTAAGAAGTTTATTCCTGTTTTGCTTTTTTGTGTTTAAAGCACCTTTTCTTCTTTGCTTATGCACTCTGCTCAGTTTAGCACAGAGAGTAATTTAGAAAGTAATTTCTGGCAAGGTGCATAGTATAATGAAATTCTACCACAGGGAAAAATTTGAATGCTCTGTGGAACTTACTATATAACTCTAGACACAGTTTCTTTTCACCGTAGGGACGTTTCAAGACCATAGAAAAGTTTTTGTTGTTGTTTGGCAGAGTGATGTTGATGATTATTATAACTTGTATTGTCATGCTCCAGAGTTTAAATGTGTGCTAGTCAGGAAGGCTACACCATACAAATAGGTCTAAATTCTGTATGGTTTTACCACATACATTAAAAAGGGAAGAGACTATTATTACTGCTTATTTGATAAAAATTGTAGATGCCATATAGACAAATTATGCAATTCTACCTTTACACATATACTCTATAAGCTGAATAAGTCTAGACACTTTAAAATTTTGTGTTGATTTTTTTCTATATTTTCCACTATTTGGCTTACTAAGTCAGCCTTCCTCTCTCCCTCTCTCCCTCTCCCCCTACCCTCTTTGTTCCTTTAAAACCTCAGAGTTAAATAAACAATTTTCCAACATGTCCTTGTCAAGTGACATTATGGAAATTATTTGAATATCATTGCTAAGCCAGGTGAGCCATTTAAAAATGTAAATAACTTGCAATACCATGAATCTAGCTGATGAAGAGCAACCTTAATGCTGATTGATTTATTAGAATCTTTTCCTGATTAGTAATTGCTTGAAAATCTCTTTTCTGTGGTTTGGTGTATCATTTTTGTGCCAGCTCTTAATCTATAACGGTATAACCATTGAATCTACAATGAGAATCTCACGTTATTAGTCACCCTACACTTCCAGCCAGTGCTCAAGACGCCCAGTAAGTGGGCACATTTAGTGGTCGTATTAATGGTCTAATATATAAGCATGCAAAACCTTTGCACTGGTTCTGCTCAGCACTGTATTTCCAGGGTGGTCTTTTTTTTTTTTTTTAAATTTTTATTTATTTCTGTATGTGTACAAATGTACTGTCTGCATGCAAGTCTGTGCACCCGTGTCGTGCAATGCCGCGGAGGTCAGAAGTGGGTGTCGGATTCCCCTGGAGCTGGAGTTCTCCTGGAATTGGAGTTTCAGACGGTTCTCGGCCGCCATGTGGGTGCTGGGGATCGAACCCGGGTCCTCTGCAAGAGCGGTCGGCGCTCTTACCCGCTAGGCCATCTCTCCAGCCCCCAGGGTGGTCTTTTTGTAAATTCATTATGACAACAAATTTTTAGGTTTTCACCCATTCCTTTAATTTACTTTGGAAGAATAACAAATAATCATGACCTTGACATTTTGAACATGAGCTTTGCTTGAAATTCACAAACATGATTATAATTTCAAGAAGATCTGTCTTAAAGTTGCCTTATTGCTGGAATGAAGCTGCCAGAAATTTCATGTATTCTCAAGTTAAATCTCAGGAAATCGGCCAGAGTTAAAATACCACTTTCACTCTGGAGTTCAAATTGATTTGTGTAACTCCTGAGAAATGTCTGTCAGTCAATCACAGACCTTTTATTGCCTATCACACTTACTTTTTTATATAAATTTCAGTTTAGCATTATCTGAGGGTAAGTACTCTTTGTACTTTATCACCAGTGTACCCTCATTTATTTAACTAGATACATTGGGAAATTTGCTAAATCCTACATGTCACTGATTTTGTGACAGTAGAGTTAAATACAATACACATTAATTCTGAAATCTGTGATTATGTCTGATTTTCAATCTTCTACAAAATAGAGGTAAGAGGTAGGGTAGGGTTGGTGAGGGCTCAGCAGGTAAAGACACTTGCTGCCTAGGTTAATGACCTGAGTTCAGTCTTTGGGACCCACATGGTAGAAAGACAGAACCAATCCTCCCAAATTATCCTCTGACTGACCTCCACACGAGTCATGGCGTATTCACACGCACATGCACAAGCAATAAACAAATGTAAATTTCTACAAAAAGCTATTGTTGGTAGGGTGCACAACTTGTGATCACAGGGCTTGGGAGGCTGAGGCAGGAGAATAGCAAATTGGGAGGCCAGTCTGGGAAACCCTGTTTCACGAAAAACAGAAGTAAAACCCTGGTGGTTAGAGGGGGTGTGGGAAGCTATAAAAATGTCTGCAATTTGGGATTTCGATTACTGTGAAGCTATTTCAGTAGCTGTGATTACCATGACAGCCAGAATTAACTGAAGACAAGTCTAAAATGTGTTACATCCTTGAAAATATGAGGGAAAAAAGCATCTACTAACATAAGAACAAGTGCATATGTCTTCAAAATGTTCACTAGAGCTCAAAACCTTACCAGTACTGTTCCAAGAATAGCTTATGAAAACAGAAATCCTTCGATTTTACTTAAAAGAATTACACGTTATATAGTTATATGAAGTATGTGCCAATATCTATTACTTTTATGGTGATTATATTAATGCAAGCAATCTAGAGCTTCAAAAATCACGAAATGATATACCCAACACTATTGCAGATAAAGTGTGATTGTTTGTTCTATTTTTTGGTACTTTTGAGACAGGGTCTCCTTGTAGCCCCAGCTGGCCTTAAACTCACACAGAGATCTGTCTGCTTCTGCCTCCCAAGTACTGGGATTAAAGGTGTGCTCCACCGCACCTGGCTCTTTTTGTGTATTCATCTAAATCTTAAGTAATTTGGAGATGTAGAACCATGTACATTGTTCTAGTTTGTCTTCCATTGCTGTGACAAAACACTCTGGCCAACACCAACTTGGGGAGGAAAGGGTTTATTCAGCTTACATCTCCTGGGTCACAGTTCATCACTTAGGCAGCCCAAGGCAGGAACTCAGGGCAGGAACCTGGAGGCAGGAGCTGAAGCGCAAGCCATGGAGGAATGCTGTTTACTGGCTTGCTCCCCTGGCTCATGCCCAGCCTGCCTTATTATATGGTACACAACAACCTGCCCAGGGTGGCACCACTCATTGTGGGCTGGGCCCTCCCACACTGCTCGACAATCAGATAATACTCCACAGATGTGGCTACAGGCCAATCCAATGGAGCCAATTCCTCAATTGAGGCTCCCTCAACCCAGGTGTGTCAAGTTGACACTAAAGCTATCCAGCACATACATGTTTTATAAGTTCTGTGCCCTTCCTTATGACGTACAGGTTAATTCCTTTTATGTTTGTGCAAGAGTTTGTGAGGCCTAGTGGATCATTTGTTTGAAATCATGTACTATTAGAATTTAAGAGGAACATACCATTTCTGAGGTCAGTAGAAAAGGATTGACAAGCCGGAATGAGCCTACTAAAGTGGATCAAAATTCTTAATATAAAATCTGAAATTTTGAAACTGCCAAAGGAAAATGTACGTAGCTTAAATCCTTCAAGATATAAGCATGGCTTGGGCCTTTATGAATAGGATTCCAGTAATTGACCAGCAAATTAATAGTAATAATAATCATGGCTTTGCATGGAATTAAAAAGCTTATGTCAAGAAGCCAACAGGATGAAGAGACAATTCACAGAATGGGAGAACATTTTTGCTTGCTATTCATCTGATAGGATTAATAGTCAGGATATATCAAGAGCTCCCTTTCAACAGATGAGAAAATGAGTTGAACATTTTCTCATGAATGAAATGGATTATTCTTCAAATAAGTAGAATTAAAGGCCTTTAGAAAAAGCCATATGTAAAAAAGAAAAAGAAAAATCCATATGGAAACCCACCACTATGGAAACTTAAAAACAACTATTAAAATACACTTTTGAATTAGAAGAATCTATGTGTATGAGTGTTTTGCCTGCATGTATGTAAGTGCACCTGTATCATGCAGTACCCACGGAAACCAGAACAGGGCATCAGATCCTTTGGAACTGGAATTTTTGATGGTCATTAGCCACCATGTGGGTGCTGGGATTCAAACCCTGATCTTCAAGGGCAGAAGTACTTTTAACTGCTGAGCCATCTCTCCAGTCCTATAGAAATTTCTTAAAGTATGTACATATACATTATAAAAAAGATTCAATTCCCTATAGTAGGGAGACATTGCTCCTTCCAAACATCATAGACTAATGAAAAACTCAACACCAGGAATGGGCTGCCTGTATAGACGTTGTTGATCAGGGGTCACACAGACCCTCAAATAACACTGGCCATTCCCCCTGCTCTTGGTTACTCAGCAGAACTGGATGGTAAAACCCTACTGCTGAATATGCTATGTACATGATGAGCTGTAGAACAAACATCCATCTGCTGCTGTCTTCAGAGCATCATCTCTACTGGCTAGTGTTCATAGTGCTGGAAGGTGCTACATGTACTGGTCAGAGGAAAAAATAATCATCCACCATGAATCCTGTGAGCTACAATAACAACTTGCTTGGGAAGATATCCCTACAGATACGATAGTGACATGTATATTGCAGGAGTAGCCAACAACTCTTTAATTGGATCTAAGGTCTGCTTCATAGGAAAGAACCCATACTTAACAGACATAGGATCCTGTGGCTAGACAAGTCACAGGACACAGAGGAGAATGTAATAGTAATTTTACACTAGTTATGGTATTAAACTGACTCCTAATGACTTATTGTTATATCCCTAGATTAATGCATCTCTCAACCTCACCAGAGAAGTTTGCTTATGCAGCAGATGATGAACAGAAACCCACAACTGGCCAGTGTGCAGAGAATAAGAGGCTGCAGAGTGCTCATCCCTGAATAAGACACCTTGTCTTACTTCGTTTCTATTGATGTAATAAAAACACTAACCAAAACCAACATGGGGAGAAAAGGGTTTATTTGGCTTACAGCACAGTTCATTATCAAGGGAAGCCAAGGCAGGAACCTGGCGCAGGGATCCTGGAGGAATGCTGCTTACTGACTTGTTCCCCTGGCCCATGCTCAACCTACTTTCTTATACAACAGGAGCACAGGCCTAGGGATGGCCCCACCCATAGTGAGATGGGCTCTCCCACCTCACTCAACAATCAAGAAAATGTCCCACGTATATGTCCACAAGGCTAATTCTCTAGAAACAATTCCCCAGCTGAGGTTTCCACTTCTCAGGTGTGTCAACTTGACACAGCTTTCCAGCACAACTGACCACTTCTCAACTGGACACACAAACAGCCTTTCCATTTCTTATCAAGATCTCATGATAGTATTAATATTATGACATAAAGCAGTACAACTTTAAAAGTCCCACAGTCCTTAAAAACCAAACACTTTAAAAGTTCAAAGCCACTTTTAAAAGTCTTAACTGTGGGCTCCTATAAAATCTAAAACAAGTACTGTCATTTCGGAAAAGGAAAGAATTGGGCACAGCATAAAAACTGGAAGTCCAGCAAATTGGCTCAAGGCTGGACATCTAAGATTCACTCACAGTCTGAGCTCCAAAGGGCTTGGGCAGCTTTACTTCTCTAACTGCTGCACACAGCTTGTCTTGTAGGCTCAGGCCAGCTTCCCTCCATACCTGCCACTGCCCTTGATAGTGATCCCATGGTTGTAGCATCTGCAGTGTGCTGGAATATCTTCAGCACACTGAAATTGCAGATTCACCAATAGGGTGTCCTGGTCTTGTGGTGCAAAGCCTCCGATTCTCTTCATGACCCCTTCACATTCTGAACACCAGAACCATGTAGGAGAGTCTTACACATTATCAAGTCCTGCTTCCAATTTGAGGTGGAGGCTGGCTCCCTTCTGGACCACAGCTTCTGTGCACTGACCCTGAGGAAATACTTCTCAAATTATTTCACCTCAGTGATGCTGGTCTCTTGTTTCTCATAGTTGATTTATCAGCCCCAGATAACCAGCATCAATTGTTTCAGTAAAGCAAAGGTTTCACTTCAGTGGCGCTAGTCTCTTAATCACAGCTGATTCTTCAGCCCCAGCCAACCAGAACTCACAGATTCTGAATTCAAAATACCATATAGATGGCCAGATAGCCTTTGCTTCCCTTGGATCTTCTCCACAAGCTATGCCTCTATTGCCTACACCTCTTTCAGCATTATTTTCCAAGCTCCTACAGAACAGTTAACTAAGCTCTAAACACTTAATGGCTTTTCCAGTCCAAAGCTCCAAAACTTCCACAGTCCTCTCCATAACAACTGTGTCGGGTCTGTCACAGCAGTAGCTACTCTCTGGTGCCCATTTTTTATCTTAGTTACTTTTTATTTTTTATTTTATTTTATTTATTTTTGTATGCATATGAATGTACTGTCTGCATGTAGGTTTGTGCACCCGTGTCGTGCAGTGCCTCGGAGGTCAGAAGAGGGTCTCAGATTCCCCTGGAACTGGAGTTCTCCTGGAATTGGAGTTATAGATGGTTCTTAGCCACCATGTGGGTGCTGGGGATCGAACCCGGGTCCTCTGCAAGAGCAGTCGGTGCTCTTAACTGCTAGGCTATCTCTCCAGCCCCTATCTTAGTTACTTTTTATTACTGTGATAAAAACACTAACCAACATCAACTTGGCAGGGGGCGGGGGGGGGGGGAGGATTTATTTGGCTTACAGCACAGGTCATCATCAAGAGAAGCCAAGGCAGGAACTCAGTGTGGGAACCTGGAACACAGAACACGAAGGAATGCTTCTTACTGGCTTGTTCTCCTGGGATGTGCTCAGATTGCTTCCTTATACACTCAGGACCATCTGCCCAGAAATGGTCCTGCCCTTAGAGGGCTGGGCTCATCTACATCACTCAACAATCAAGGAAATGCCCTGACGGATACATGCACAAAGCCAATCTCTGGTTGAGGTTCCCACTTCCCAGGTGTGGAAAGTTGACAACTAAAGCTATCCAGCATACAGCTATATCAAACTTCTGCCTCCCAAGGCTTGGGGATCATTGCAGAGGAGGAGACAGAAAGATTGTGAGAGCCAGAGATGGTGGACGAGCACAGGAAAGAGTTTTCCAGACAGCTGTTTACTCATTCGAACTCACAGCAACGGTGACAGCACAGACAAGTCCCATATAAGTCAAACCTGACAAAATCTCAGCATAAACATGAGGAAGTGAATAAGAAACCCCACCCCAACCTAAGGAAATTGTGGCAACCAGTGGCTGCAGGAAGGGGCAGAGGCAGTCTCAAGTATGGACTTTTCCAGTGAAGGACATTTGGGGACACAAATTGGACTACCCATAGGCCTTTATACAAATATATAATAGAAGACCTTAAGTTGGTGGGGGGGGTAGTAAGAGGAGGTGTGGATAGAGGAAAGGATCTTAATACCATCGAATTATATTTTCCGAAAGTCAAAATTTCAATAAAATAAGGATTATGTACAAAAAAGTGATAAAACAAGAAAAGGGTGTAGAAATATAAACTGTTCAGTACCCTTAACTATCAGGGAAATGCAGATTGAAATCTACCTTTGTATTCCATCTCACCGTAATCAAAATGCCCATCATCCAGAAAATAAGTGCTGCTGAGGACATAAAGGAGAAAGGAACTTTACAGTGAATGTTGGTGGGAATGTAAATTAGTGCAGCTATTTATAAAATCAGTGTGTAGCTCCCCTAGAAATTAAAACTAGAACTGCGTGGTCTAGCTCTACCGGTCCTGAAAGTGTACCGATAGAATCAAAGTAAAGCTGGATATGGTGGCACACTCCTTGTGATTTCAAGGCCAACGTGGTCTACATAGAGATTTCTTGGCCAGCCAGGGTTATATAATGAGACAGACTCCCCCCACCCTCCCAAAAATGTAAGCTATTGCTGTAGAATTCACAATAGCCAAGTTACAGAATTTGACTCAAAATACGTCTATGAACAGATGACTTGATAAAATGTGGCACACACATAATGGGTACACACTCTTGATTTAAAAAAAATCAAGTTTTGCTGGGCGTGCTGATGCACGCCTTTAATCCTAGTACTTGGGAGGCAAAGGTAGGTGGATCTTTGTGAGTTCAAGGCCGGCCTGGTCTATGGAGTGAGTTCCAGAACAGCTGGGGCTACAGGGAAACCCTGTCTCGAAAAAAACAAAAAAAAAAAAAAAAAAAAAATCAAGTTTTAAAGCTGGTGTGTTGGTGCATGACTTTTATCCCAGCATCGGGAGGCAAAGTCAGGAGGATATCTGCGAGTTCAAGGCCAGCCTGGTCTACATAGTTCCAGGACAGCTGAGGATACACGGAGACCCTGTCACAAAAAACAAATGAAATTTTATTCAGCCATCAAGTGAAATGAAATGACACCATTTGCAAGAAAATGGAACTACAGGTCATCATGTCAAGCAAAATAAATGAGACTCAGACAAATACTGTATGCTTCCTCTCCTACAGAATGTGAAGTGTGTGTGTTGCATATATTACATGAAAAGAGATGGAAAACTATTTGGGAAAAGAAAGGGACCAACAGAAAGATGAAGAGGGTGACAGGAGTAACAGGTAATGGGAGGGATGAATCTGATCAAAGCGCTGGATGTACATGGCAAAATGTCACAATGAAACCCATATTTTGTAGAATCAATACTTGCTAGTAAAAAAAAAAAAAAAATCCAAAGGCCAGCAAGATGGCTCAGCTGTCAGGAGTGCTTGCCACCAAGTCTGATGACCAGAGTATGATTCCCAGAACTCATGTGGTAGGAAAGAACTGACTCCCCAAGCTGTCTTCTGAACAGAATGCGCAAGCTGACACACAGACACAGACACAGACACACACACACACACACACACACACACACACACACACACACACACAATCTTTTAAAAAATTTAAAAGGTTCAAAAAGAGCATTTTCCCCTAGATAACTTTATTAAACTAAACTTCACTTTCTTTCCACTTGATTAAATAAAATATAGTGGGGCTGGAGAGATGGCTCAGTGGTTAAGAGTGCTGACTGCTTTTGCAGAGGACCCAGGTTCGATTCCCAGCACCCACATGGTGGCTAAGAACCATCTTTAAGCAAGCCAGGCATGGTGGTGCACGCCTTTAATCCTAGCACTTGGTTGACAGAAACAGGCAGCTCTCTGTGAGCTCAAGGCTAGCCTGGTCTACAGAGTGAGTTCCAGGCCAGCTGGGAGCTATAGGGAGACTCTGTCTCAATAAATAAATAAATAAATAAATAAATAAATAAATAAATAGATAAGATATAGTGCAAAAAATGCTTAGTGGGAACTTTAATACGTACTTAAATAAAAATATATGAATGGATACTATTTATGGTGAAACCTATTTTAGAACCTGGAGACTTCATAACTTTCCATTATGGAAAGATAGATGGAAATGTAGTTTTCTAGATGGAAAGATATTTAGTTTCTCTGAAATTGTATCCATTAATCAAATTAAATCTATTTATTATTATTATTATTTGAAGTATTATTCCTTTTTCAGCACTTTAAAAAAATGGCACAGATTTTTTTAAAGTGCTGAAAAAGGAATAATACTTTTCATTGTAAATTAATTGGAATTTGATCTTTAGGAAGAAAAAAACAGTTTAAGAGGGAGAATCAGCTCGCTGCAGCTGGGCAACACTGATTTAGATGAGAGGAGCTGGATTCCCAAGCTAGTTCCACCCTAAACTGGCGTAGGACTCCGCACCTTTGTCTTAAAAATCATGTTTTCCCTGGAAGATCGGTAGAGGACTTTTACAAAGTAGCATTTATGACTTGAAATTATCATAGGTTTGTAATATACTAGGCATGTTGATGAAGAGCTCCTTGTTCAAATGAATGGGATCTTTCAGAATAACATCAACTGGCAAGCATGAAATATCAGTCTTTGGGTGGCTTATAATCTGTGCTTAAATGTAGTCTTTCAGTTGTTCCCTCCTTCCCTCCCTCCCTGCCTTCTTCTTTCTTCCCCTGATTTCTCCATAGAGTGTACTTACAGATATGGTTCCACTCAGTAAAGGATCCTGGGATATCCTTCCCCTTTAAGAACATCTGTATGAATTATCTACCTTTTATTTCTGCTGAATTCTGTCTCAACCTATAAACACATTCCAATGGCCTTGTGATCAAACACTCGAATCTTCTTTGATCCCATGTTCTCTTCTGAGTGCTGTTTCATTTCATCCTCCCTTCTCGTTCAAGCCATAGTCCCTTTTCAATCAAATGCAGTTGGCCAACTCTTCAGAAAGTGGTCTCACCAAGTTTCTAATAATCCTTTAATCGCCATATTTACTATGCAGGGGATTTACATATATCACTGTATGTAACCCTCTGACACTCGATTTTATGTATAGTCTTACCCTAGTGTTTCAGATAAGGAAATTTATACCCTGATAACTTTTTAAATCCCAGAAGTTATCCTGACAGGATCAAACTGCCTTGTGCTAATTCTTGAGTTAAGGGAAAGAAATTCTCTGACTCTGTAAATTTGGGTCATGTGCCTAACATGAGCCAATAGTGATAGTCAGTGTACTTGGCAAATATTATGTTCTCTTTCCACCCCTATAACCTAAAGTTCATGAATAGGGTTGGATGCTTCTCAGAGAGAAATGCTTCCTATTACCCTTAATATCTGTTAGGATTGTTTTCCACCAAAAAACTTTTTTTTAATCACAACAGATTTTTTGAAAAACAATTCCCTTAATTCCACAAGTATATTAAACCGACACTACTTCATAGGCTTTATGATTATGGTGTTATAGGTATTATGGTCTTATATGTAAGAATAAGTTTCTGTGAGTAAAATAACAATGAAAGACATAGCCCTTTACTGTGGTGCATCACTCTGATCTGGGTTATGTTTTGCTGTGTACCTCCTAAAGGAATTTTCTTGTGGCTAAATAACCAAAGCACTTAGCTTTCTCCTGAGCCTTAGCTGGAGGCCTCCTAAGGGTCAACACTGTCCATAGCTCATTGCCACATGGGCTGCTTCAGTGTGGCTGTTTTCCTTGAAGTAGCAAAGAGAACTTGCAGTCCGCAGAGGAGCAGAAGCATACAAGGCAGTGTAGGCTTGGGAGGTACATGCCATCCATCAGCCTTACCTACTCTTGGCTCACAGCAAGTTGCAGGCTGTGCCCACTCTTAGAAGGAATAAAATCTTGGGGCTGGAGAGATGGCCTAGTGGTTAAGAGCGCCGACTGCTCTTACAGAGGACCCGGGTTCAATCCCCAGCACCCACATGGCAGCTGAGAACCGTCTGTAGCTCCAATTCCAGGAGAACTCCAGTTCCAGCGACATTGCACAACACGGGTGCACAGACCTACATGCAGACAGTACATTCATACACATAAATAAATAAATAAATAAATAAATAAATAAAATAATAAATATTAAAAAAAAGAAGGAATAAAACCTTTGGGGAGGTCGGCTTGCTGGGTCTTCCATGTCTATATGCTTTTTAATTATTATTGTTGTGTTTCCTCGCAGACTTTTCAAACCTACACCAATAAAGTATATTGAACTATTCAGTAAAGTATATGGATTTGTGGGAAAGATGAGCCTTAACTGATAATGGTGTGGTGGCATAGTTTGAGCCCAGGTAGGTCATCAAGGGTACAGAAGGAATGTGGTGGAGGCTGAGGCTGTGGAGGTTGTGGAGGCTATGGAGGCTGTAGAGGCTGTGGAAGCTGTGGAGGCTGGAAACTGAGGCTGTGGAGGCTGTGGAGGCTGGAAACTGAGGCCGTGGAGGCTGGAAGCTGAGGTCGTGGAGGCTGGAAACTGAGGCCGTGGAGGCTGGAAGCTGAGGTCGTGGAGGCTGGAAGCTGAGGCCGTGGAGGCTGGAAGCTGAGGCTGACGAGGCTGTGGAGGCTGTGGAGGCTGTGGAGGCTGGAAGCTGAGGTCGTGGAGGCTGGAAACTGAGGCCGTGGAGGCTGGAAGCTGAGGCCGTGGAGGCTGGCTTCTGTGCTCATCTTCCCTGGACTGTCTCTGCCTACTGTAAATATTCCTGCCCATGCTTGCATTTCATCTGTCCATTTAAGACCCTTAGATCCTACTTATGGTAAGAAACGCAAGGACTCTGTGGGCTAATGGGGGGAAAGCCAGTGACGATGCTTGTCTAAAGAAATGAGGGATGCCATCATAATCACATATTTGTGTTCTTTAGTGGGTCTGTGTTCAGCAGCATCGGTAGTTTGTTCCAGATTCCTCTTCACTAAGTAAAATGGCTGGCTTCACTCTTCATTGTTTCTCTCTTTCATGTAACTATGTGGAAAATTTTGAAATTCATTCACAAATAGCTACTAGAATCACAGCTCTTTTTTATCATGATGGCTTGATTAGGAAAACCCATTGCCCAGAATTTCATATGCATGCATATATGTACATGCATTATGCTTTCATGGAAGGCAGATTCAGTCTGGGCGCCTGTCATACTATGGTATACTATAGTGCTGTACACAGGACACATGTCTTTCAAGAAATCTTTGTATCCCTGGATACACCAGCAGGCTGCATGTATGTTCCCAATGAAGATCATCCAATATAGTTTCAAGAAAGAAGAAGTGAAGTACATTCTAGTGAAACACTGAAATTCCCTGGATATATCCACTTTAACAGCCTACGACAGCCTAGCTTTGCTAGGAGCAGACATTGTATTACCCAGGTAGTATTTCTACCCCATCATCCTTTGGGTCTGTATCAGCCTTTAACTCTGTCTCCTGTGACACAGGGTCCTTCTAGAGCTGAAGACATTGCCAGTATCTTTGTCTTTGTCTTTTTTTTTTTGTTTGTTTTTTTTTGTTTTTGAGACAGGGTCTAACTGGCCTGGAACTCCCTATTGTAAAGTAGGCTGCTCTTGAACTCACAGAGATCTGCCTGCCTCTGCCTTCTGAGTCCTGAGATTAAAGGCATGCACCACCATGTGCAGCTGTCTGTATCTCTGTTTACTGAGTCTCACATACAGAATAAGAGAGGGGAAAATTAAATTTCTGAAGACAAAATTCCCAAAGACCTTCCATGTATCAATCTATTCAGTAACTGTTCTTCAGAGATTATTCAGTGGAAACTGGGCCATGATTCCTTCAAAATACCCACAATCTTTCTGGGTTTAAGGACCTCTTCATTATAACAAAACAATAATTTTCTAAAATTCTTTCTCCTAGTAATTTTTAGAAAACACTTATTTTTACAGATTTATTTTATTTATAATTCTCTCTCTCTCTCTCTCTCTCTCTCTCTCTCTCTCTCTCTCTCTCTGTGTGTGTGTGTGTGTGTATGTGTGTGTTTCTACTACACATGTGGAGAAAAATAGTGCCATGCCTACAGAGTCCAAAGGGGTCAGATGTCCTGGAGCTAGAGTTACAGGCAATTATAAGCTGCCTGATATGAGTGCTGGGAATCACTGTGTCCTCTGGAAGAGCAGTATGTGCTCTTCACTGCCAAACCATCTTTTCAGCCTCGAAGATCTGTTTTTATTATGAATATTTGTATATGCTTGTGTGAGGGTATGCCACATGTTTATGGGTGCCCATGGAGGCAGGAGAAGGTGGTCAGATCCCTTGGAACTAGAATTACAGGTGGTTGTGGTTGTGAGCCATTAGTACCAGCAACTGAACATGGGTCATGCAGAAGAGCAACCCTTAACCGCCGAGCCATCTCTCCAGCCCTCCTTTAGTAATTTTGATTGAGTGAGTGCATGGTGGTGCCAAACTTTGATTTAAAATGTCCCTTATTTTTGTGAACATAACTAAAAACATTTCATTACAGCTTCAGCCAGTGTTGGGATATTATCAAAGTTTGCAGATCACTGATGATAGTCATCAGGAAGCTGTAGGACACAGGGTTGGAACCAACGATTTCCCAGTAGGTGTGAACCCACTTCCAAATGGATATGAAGCAAATAAACAGAAAGGGTTGGGCTATTACCAGAAAAGAGAGCATTATGCTTGTTTACTTATTTATATTTTCACTTTATCATGCTCCAGAAAATGTATAAGGGCACAGTGCATAAAAAATAGCATAAGTAACAAAAGAGAAAAATAAAATCCAAGATGCAAACAAGGTGGGAGAGGGATGAAGGCCAGCTAAGTATCCTGGAATTGAGATCCCAGCTGGTTTGGAACTCTATATAGACCAGGCTGGCCTTGATCT
This sequence comes from Rhizomys pruinosus, assembly GCA_009823505.1. Taxonomy (NCBI): domain Eukaryota; kingdom Metazoa; phylum Chordata; class Mammalia; order Rodentia; family Spalacidae; genus Rhizomys; species Rhizomys pruinosus. The sequence goes on along the minus strand of VZQC01005157.1, from coordinate 118,520 downwards.
CATAGAACTCTACCTGCCTCTGCTTACAAAGTGCTGGCATTAAAGGCATGCCCCACCATGCCTGGCTTCTCTTTTTTAAAATTACATCCTCATTTATTTGGGGGGTTATATGCCAGGGTGCATGTTTGGAGATCAGAGGACAGTTGATGTGAGTCTACTCTTTCATCCTGTGGGTCCTGGGGCTCTACTCAGGTCATCAGGCTTGACAGCAGGCCCTCTTAGCCACGACTCATCTCCCGGGCCACGAATTAGTTCTTTTCTTTTCTTTCTTTCTTTCTTTTTTTTTTTTTTTTGTTCTTTTTGAGACAGGGTCTCCCTGTAGCTCCAGTAGTCCTGGAACTATGTAGACCAGGCTGGCCTTGAACTCAGAGATCTGCTTGCCTCTGCCTCCCAAATGCTAGGATTAAAAGTGTGCACCACCATGCCTGGCCCTTCATGTTATTTCTTAAAGAAAGAATCTGTAGTCTGAACAATGGCAGTCTATACTCTGATGAGGCTGACATCACCTTAGCTGTTTAGTCCACAAGCTGGGTATCTCAGGATATCTGGCATTGAAGGTTTGGAGGATTCTTGGAGAGACATGAGTCCTCAGTCCATATTGGAAGGTTAAAAAGCTGTGTCTCATGTCTTTGAGGAGTGCCCAAAGCAGTGGCAGCCACAGAGTTGGTGCACTTGCTGGTAAGAATTGAAGATAGGCCAAACAACAGTACTCTCTCTTTTTTCTTTTTGTCTTTTTACTAAGATCTCAAGTTCTATGTCTGTAGTACAGTTTCTCTAGTCTTACTGATTATTTATATCTGGTTGTACTTTCCTTTTGTATGCTTAAGGTGTCTGTAGTACAGTTTCTCTAGTCTTACTGTTTATTTATATCTGGTTGTACTTTCCTTTTGTATGCATAAGGCCACACAGTTAGCCCAGGGACCATGGGTGGGAAAGACCTCAATGTGGAGCAAAAGTGAGGATTGATGGTTGTTTGGGATTGCCAAGGAGGAACCTTCAAGCACTTCCTTAAGGAAAACATGACATCTTTTAGGGAAAAAATCCTCCAATTCAAGTGATATGTATATATATATATTGTAGCAATACAAGTTGGAGAGAACAACAACAAAGAACTGAAAAAAAAAACTCTGGAAAGACTCAGAAAAAGATGCAGGACATGTATGGCAGAGTGCAGGGACTTGGGTGGGGTGGGGGGCATGGAAAAGGAAGCTACTCTAGATTTGTTTGAGAAATGATGTATGGCCTATGGAAAAAGTTTAATAACAATAAAATAAATAAACAAACAAATAAATAAGAAAGAAAGAAACAGTAATAAAATATTTTAAAGTTGAAAAAAAAAATCAACTGAAGTATGAAGGGGGATGGTTCAGTGTTAGAGCAGATGCTGCTCTTCTGGAGGACCTGAGTTCAGTTCCCAACACCAAGGTCTGACAGCTTACAACTGTCTGTAAATCCAGCTACAGGGAATTCTGTCCCTCTTCTGGCTTCTGTGGGCACTCACACATGTGGCGCATGCGCGCGTGCACACACACACACACACACACACACACACACACACACATCTTAAAAGTAAAACATGGGACTAGAGAGATAGCTCAGCAGTTAAGAGCACTGGCTACTCTTGCAGAAGCTTTGGTTCCTACCACCCACATGGAGGCTCATAACCATTTGTAACTCCAGCTCCAGGGGATCCAACTCCCTCCTCTGGCCTCTGTGGGCATTGCATGGCATGAGTGTACTTCATACAATGCAGGCAAAATATTCATACCCATAAAATAAAAATAAACCAGAAACTTTTTTTAAAGTAAAATTGAAGTCCATGAGTAAAATAATAGATCTAGAACTTAAAGTCATTGGTAAAAGGTAGATTTTTCCTGTCTCCAAGATTTTTACCTAGGTAAAAAGAAATAGCTAAGAGAAAAATTAAAAAGATTCAAATGTTGGAAGCAGTGAGGAGCCGTTATATATTATATCTCCATAAAAGGGTTGAATCTTGGAGATAAATTTGTGGAGCCAGTAGTGGAAAGATCTGTATTTTATTCCCAAGGGAGGCCCAAGGTGACACACAAACACTGGTCCACAGACAAGATGGCTACTTTCACAAATTCATATCCACAGTCTGCTCTGACGTCACAATGGTGTAGTTCACGAAGTTGGAGTAGACACCTAATGATCTGAACAGACCCGAGTGGAAGGCACTTGTTAATCCCTGGCTCAGGGCACTGGCAAATTCTGGATCCCATGTCTGGCATTGCGTGGCAGTAGGAGGAATGCTCTTACACTGAAAACAAGTATAGCAGAAGTCAAAGATTCCCCATGTACTGCACACAACAAAGCAGACGAAGAGACTATCTGGGGAGTTTGCTACTGCATTCTTGTGGGATGAAAACAGCAGAGTGGTGACCACATGGTCGTTATCCAGCATGTCATCAGTGATGGAGCCAGCACCCTAAGAGCCAATGGCCATGGCTCTCAAGGATGACAGAGGTCTTAACAGACACAGACTGGACTATGAACCTGTAGCACAGGCCAGCTGATCCACACTTATCATGGCAGAGGATAAACTCCCTTCAGCAAACAGCATGGAGGAGAGGGCAGAGACCTTCCGTTCATCATCCATTATCCATCCATCAACCATCCATCATCCATCCATCATCCATCCATCATCCATCTATCATCCATCCATCCATGCACTCATTCAACTACTCAGAATATTTACTTCTTAACACTCATTTAAAAATGAAGAGAATCAAAATTAAACAAGAGAATTTTGTATAGATGTTTTTACTGTTTCACAACATAAAATGTTCAAAGAGTATAAAACTTTCCCCAAGTATCACCAAACAAGGTTTTAATAAGGCCAAGGTAAAATCTATTAGAATGTATTGTAGTAAAGGAGAACCTTACCTTGACAGTTTGCAGAGTATCTCAGAAAGGAACAGTCAAGTAAAAGCCTTCTAAGACTAAGGTTTATCTTGAGGAGTATAGGGTGAGTCTTGCAAAGCAAGGAGCTGAACAGAATTGAACAAAACTTGTGATAGACTTTTTCAGGGCTGGTGAGCACAGGGAAGTGAAGTCTTGAAGGGAGTCTTGATAAGTGAACTGTAGGTGATGACTGAACTCTTCGTCTAGACAAGCAGTTGTCTGTGATAAATTGCTCTCGAATGTACTTTGTAAAGAACATAGCTGGGAGCATAGCCTCTCTGTTTTCTTGGAAAGCTTTTGAAAGCAGAACAAAACAGCTTATGCTGACATAGGTGGTATATGGTCACCTAAGTCATATTATCACAGTGTTTTCACTTCTCAACAAGTCCAGGTACATCCATTCTAGTGGGGGATATAAGACAATGAGGAAATTGTACTATATCTGCAATCTAAATTTATCTATCTATCATCTATCTATCTATACCTATTATGTATCATCTATCTATTATACCTATTTATCATCTATCATCTATCTTCTATCTATCTACTTATCTACCTATCATCTATCATGTATCAATCATCTATGGTATCTGTATATATTCATCAACTATGTTATATTTGATACTTATCTATGTATCTATCAATTATTATACATCTAATTATCACCTGCCAATGTAATATCTATCTATCTATCTATCTATCTATCTATCATCTATCTACCTATCTATCTATTTATCTATCATCTATTTGTAATCTATCATCTAAGTATCTCTTGTCTGTCATTTATCTATTTCTCTACATCTCTTATCTACTTCTCTATCTATATCCATCACTTATGTCTATATCTATCAGCTCTGTCTTTATAGACCACCTGTATGTAGCTATCATCTATGTATCCCTATCTGTGTATTCTATCAGATGTCTTTATCCGTCACCTTTCCTTTTTTTTTTTTTTTTTGCCTTTTTGAGATAGGATCTTCCTGTAGCCCCAGCTGGCCTTGAGCTGTTTATGGAGACCAGGCTAGCCATGATCTCTCAGAGATCCACCTGCCTCTGCCTCTGCCTCCCAAGTGCTGAGATTAAAGGCATGGTCCATCATGCCTCACCTTCCATCATCTATATTTATCTACCATTTATGTATCCATCATCTATATGCTTCTATCATCTGTCTATACCTGTCTTCTGTGTGTCATCTGTGTCTATTATCTAACTATCTACCATCTATAATCTACCTATGTATCTTCTTCTCAAATGACAACAAATACTGCGGAGAACAATAGTCAAGTAAAACAAGGGGAAGGAGATTGGAATGAAGGGGCATGCTTAAAGTGATTAGTGCTGGGCATGGTGGCACACAGCTTTAATCCCAGCACTTGGGAGGAAGAGACAGAGACAGATTTCAGTGTGATGGAAGTCTGTCTGGTCTCCACAGTGGGTTACATGCCCGCTTTGGCAACAGGGAGACCCTATTTCAAAAATACAAAAAAAAAATTAGGAAAGCTTTATTGATGAAAAGACATTTGAATAGTACCCTTCAGGGTGTGTAGGAGAGCTTCAAAGAGTGGGCCTGAGCGTGTCTCCCCACTTTAGAAATAAAGGCTCAATTACTAGTTAAGTCAGAGAAAGATGGAGTCACTTTCTTTTTTACATGAGACTGAAGTTTATACTTGCTCTAACAATAAATAGAAGCTACCCTTTTTCTCTTTTTCCTGCCCTACCTACTATAGTCTGAAGGAGCTGCCAATCTTTCCTAAGAGCGAGTTGTATCTCCCAGGAGTCTGCCCAGGGATAGCAGCTTTGGTCTGCAGATCTGCCTTACTCTTCACAAGCCTCTTGAGTTTTCTGCACTTTGCACAGGCTTTTCTGAGTGTGCAAGCAGCCTCCCACCCTGGCTACACCACCTAGAAGAAGCTAGGGAAGCCAGTGTACTTGAGAGGAATTTTGCTGGGGAGGAAACCAAGGCACAGATTGGAGAAAGGATTTCCCTGGCAGACTTCACGTGGGCTGTGAAGTCCAGGGAGCTGTGTGTAGAGGCTTTACCTGACCTGACATGACATGTCTCACACTCTTAAGTTTGGACATCTTATTTAACATAAGTATTCCCCACATTTATTTAACACTTGGCTTTCTGTTAATAGGATTGTCCTCCAAGTCAAACCAAAGGCATCTTCTGGAGTTCAGCTGTGCATGCTTGCAAAAGGTCATCACATCTGGGCTTGCTGACCATTGACCTTTCTCATGGAAGGAGGGCAGGGAAGGTCACGGGACCTTCACCTAACTATCCAGCCACTCCTCCCATCCCGTGATGAGCAATTCTAGTCTAATTACATTTGACATTGGAGGAGGGATAGAATATATAGACCAGGGAAGACGAAAGGAGGGACTTTATTTATGTGGCTATGGGGAAGCCATGCTGGGCAAGAATTTTCAGGTGTGGCCTTCTGGGGGAGCACCCACACTCCTGTAATTCCTTACTCATTGCTCTGTAAGTAAGCTGAATAAATTCATTGGTGAACTTGGGTAGAATCATACCTTGGTTCGTTGTTGGGAGGAAAATGTGGATGGACATTGTTTATATCTCCAGAGAAGGAGTTTTAGCAACACTTGTGTTATTTACATGAAGTATCTGATGGTAAGCAGTAATGGGGATGGGGAAGATGATGATGACAACAGCAATTTACCTTTCTGGCACCACTAACTATGGGTCTCTGTGACTTCTAAAAGAATAATTACATCCGGGGCTAGAGAGATGGCTCAGTGGGTTAAGAGCACCAACCACTCTTTCAGAGGATCTGGGTTTGATTCCCAGCACCCACATGGCGGCTAAGAACCATCTTTTAACTCCAGTTCCAGGGGAATCGATGCCCTCTTCTGACCTCCGCGGCATTGCACCACACGGGTGAACAAACCTACATGCAGACAATACACTAATACACATAAACAAATAAGAATAGGGACTGGAGAGATGGCCTAGAGGTTAAGAGCTCCGACTGCTCTTGCAGAGGACCAAGGTTCGATCCCCAGCACCCACGTGGCGGCTGAGAACCGTCTGTAACTCGAATTCCAGGAGAACTCCAGTTCCAGGGGAATCCGACACTCTCTCTGACCTCCGCGGCATTTCACGACACGAGTGCACAGACCTACGTGCAGACAGTACATTCATACACATAAAAAGTAAAATAAATAAAATTTAAAAAATTAAAAAGAATACATCATCACTTCACCTTCACAGAATCTCCTGGGATTAACAGCCCTGCTTTACTGGTTAGGAGACTAAGTAACTCATTTCAGAGATATTAGCTATAGGTTACTGAGTCAGGAATTAAACTGACTTGGTCTCCTGGAGCCTGCCTGCACTCTTTCTACTCTTCTATGGCCCCAGAATGCCCCTCTTTTACAGCTATGCAAACAGACTTGCATATTGCTACTCAGTGGTAGAGCTAGAAATAAAATACATAGTTTAGCAATCTCACTTCAAGAAAACCTCCCTTTACAAACCTAGAACATTCTAACTAACACAAAATGAAAGCCATTGGAAGCAGTTTCTTTAACCAGGAAGAGAGAATAGAAGTGGTCTTAGAATTACCACAGTTTTTTAGAATTCTTGTCTGTATGAAAGATTCAGACTTCAGGATCTGCTCTCAGGATCTGCTCCTTCATCTTCCCAAAGCCTAAGGTAATGAGTCCTTTGTCATAAGGCTAATGTAAGGACCAGAGTTCCCCTGGAGAGAGAATTCTCCAGGAAGCCTTACTGCACCCAACATGAGCAGCCACGTTCACTCTGAGGATATTTTGCTCTGTGATACTTAATGTATTTATTCCCTGAGGCTAGGAAGATGGCTCACTGGATAAAGTGCCTGCCAGGTAAGTGGGAGGACCTGAGTTTGGATCCTCAGAACCTATATCAAAAAGCCAAGTGCTACAGTGTGGAACCCCAGCACTAGGGGTGGTAGGGAATAGAAATAGCTGGATTCCTGGTGCTTGTAGGTCACACTTGTACAACTCTGCATGAACACACACACACACACACACACACACACATTACAAAAGCTTATTTTCCACAGTTTCTCTTTTCCTGACTTGAAAACAGTTGCAGCTAGACATTAAAGCCAAAAAATTTAAGGTGGACACATTTAAGAGATTCCTGTGAGTATTAACTACACAGTGGCTAAAGAGCTGCTTGATTTCGTTCTCCTAAGTACTTGGTTTTGTTCTCCTAAGTACTTGATTTTGTTCTCCTAAGTACTTGGTTTTGTTCTCCTAAGTACTTGATTTTGTTCTCCTAAGTACTTGGTTTTGTTCTCCTAAGTACTTGGTTTTGTTCTCCTAAGTACTTGGTTTTGTTCTCCTAAGTACTTGGTTTTGTTCTCCTAAGTACTTGGTTTTGTTCTCCTAAGTACTTGGTTTTGTTCTCCTAAGTACTTGGTTTTGTTCTCCTAAGTACTTGGTTTTGTTCTCCTAAGTACTTGGTTTTGTTCTCCTAAGTACTTGGTTTTGTTCTCCTAAGTACTTGGTTTTGTTCTCCTAAGTACTTGGTTTTGTTCTCCTAAGTACTTGGTTTTGTTCTCCTAAGTACTTGGTTTTGTTCTCCTAAGTACTTGGTTTTGTTCTCCTAAGTACTTGGTTTTGTTCTCCTAAGTACTTGGTTTTGTTCTCCTAAGTACTTGGTTTTGTTCTCCTAAGTACTTGGTTTTGTTCTCCTAAGTACTTGGTTTTGTTCTCCTAAGTACTTGGTTTTGTTCTCCTAAGTACTTGGTTTTGTTCTCCTAAGTACTTGGTTTTGTTCTCCTAAGTACTTGGTTTTGTTCTCCTAAGTACTTGGTTTTGTTCTCCTAAGTACTTGGTTTTGTTCTCCTAAGTACTTGGTTTTGTTCTCCTAAGTACTTGGTTTTGTTCTCCTAAGTACTTGGTTTTGTTCTCCTAAGTACTTGGTTTTGTTCTCCTAAGTACTTGGTTTTGTTCTCCTAAGTACTTGGTTTTGTTCTCCTAAGTACTTGGTTTTGTTCTCCTAAGTACTTGGTTTTGTTCTCCTAAGTACTTGGTTTTGTTCTCCTAAGTACTTGGTTTTGTTCTCCTAAGTACTTGGTTTTGTTCTCCTAAGTACTTGATTTTGTTCTCCTAAGTACTTGGTTTTGTTCTCCTAAGTACTTGGTTTTGTTCTCCTAAGTACTTGGTTTTGTTCTCCTAAGTACTTAGTTTTGTTTCCTAAGTACTCTTGCTCTTTGTGGTCCTGTGAGTGTGCATATTTAATATACACCCTGGTCAGTGATCCAGAATGGATGAAAAACACATAGGAAGGGCTCCAAGCACAGCTCCATCTCTCTCTGTTCTCTACTGTCCTGGCTCACTGGTAATGCCACATTTGACCATCATTCTCAAAGAAAAATTTTTTGAATGGTTGGTCCATTAGTTAGCTTTTTGTCACTTTGACAACAGGCATAGATAATCAATTAGGTGGAAATCAAGGAAGAAAAGCTATCTGAGCTTCAGGTTTCAGTGGTATCTGTTTATGCTTGGCTGACTTCCTTGATTTGGGGGCCTGTAGTGAGGCAGAATGTCATGGGGAAAGGCACGAGGTGGAGCAAAGCTGCATGCTTCCTGATGACTAGGAAAAGGGAGTGGGGTGGAGATAGGTAGACAGGCAGTCAGATGGATAGGGAGAGGAGCCACCTGGGAAAAGGAAGAGGGAATGGGCAGAAGGAGAGAGAGAAAGAGAGGCAGGGAGAGGGGCCCAAGCCAAGAGCCCACCCCCTTCCACTTGGTTCCACCTCTTAACGTGTTCCATGACCTCACAAAAGCACCACAGGCTGCAGACAAAGCCTTTAACACAGGGCCTTTGTGGGACACGTTCAAACCCTGGCAGCTGGGAATTACTCTTTCAACTCTCTGCAAGTTTACTATCTGTCTTTTCTAAGTGAGGAAGCTGAGGTCAGAGGGTCAGGAAGTTAAGAAAAACTAAGGTGGTATTTTGTGAGAGTTGAGATTAAGATGGAGCCAGATCTTTGCCTCAGGTTCTGTGCTCACAGACTTCTTTTACTCCATAAAAATACATGCCATTTAAATATTTACATTTTGCTAACAGTAGCAGATATAATGCCAACAAATGTTAATTAAGCATCCACAAGATGATAAGCACACTGGCACCGGCCTCCCCAGCAAGAGTAAATCTGTTAACATTTCCTATTGACTCAGATGTCTCACTGTGATCTGTTTCCATGAGTGGAAACAAAACCAGCTTTTTTGATCAAAGGGATTTGTGTCAGGGGGGAATCAACTTTTCCAAGAGCTGCACAGTACATGGCTGGTAGGGAGTGGATGCTTATCTGGGGGCACCTGGGAATGGCAGCATGCCTCTTAGAAATGATTTGTCAGGGCCGGAGAGATAGCTCAGATGTGTCAAGATTCCTAGCACTCACATGGTGGCTAACAACCATCCATAACTCTAGTTCCAGAGAATCTGACACCCCCTTCCGACCTCCTTGGGCATTGCACAACACCGGCCACCTACCTACATCCAAGCAATATACTCATACACATAAAAAATAATGAAATATTTTTTTAAACTTTTTATTTATTTATTTTTTATGTGCATGAGTATACTGTCTGCATGCAGGTTGGTGCACCCATGTGGTGCAATGCTGCCAAGGTCAGAAGAGGGCATCGGATTCCCCTGGAACTGGAGTTAAAGATGGTTCTTAGCCACCATGTGGGTGCTGGGAATCAAACCCGGCTCCTCTGCAAGAGCACTCAGTGCTCTTAACCACTGAGCCATCACTCCAGCCCCTAAAATATTTTTTAAAAAAGGATTTGTCATAAAAAACAGTGATTGTCAGGGGTCAGGTGTGAACTAGGGTCTTCCAGCTCCTGCCAGTAGCAGGGTCTACTGTTTCTTAAAAAAAAGGGCATCACTGCTTATTGTTCCAACACACAAGGCTCCTACAGCTGCAAGTGGATTTGCATTCCTCATCCAGCCCCAGGTGCTCTCTGCTTAAATCAGTGAAGGTGTATCTCCCCTCATCCAGCAGCTTGGAGGACTGGCCTTCCTACCATCACTGTGGACAGGGGCAGGCTGAGAGCACTGTTTCTGTGTAGGAAATGATTCCCAGCTTTCTCTTTTAACTCTGGTTTCTTTGCTCCTTGCTCTAGCAAAAAGTCACAGAAATGGTTCCATTTCCCACTAAGGAATCATTTAAATTTTGATTAGAATTAATTGTTTGGTGTGTGTGTGTGTGTGTGTGTGTGTGTGTGTGTTTGTATGTGCACCATGTGCATGCAGGAGCCTGAAGAGGTTGGAAGGGTGTCAGATACTCTGGAACTAGAGTTACAGGCAGTTGTGAGCCAGCCATGATGTAGGTGCTGTGAACTAAACTCAGGTCCTCTGCAAGAGCAGTAAGTGCTTTTTTTTTTTTTTTTTTTTTTTTTTGAGAACAGGGTCTCCCTATACCCCCAGCTGTCCTGGAACTCACTCTGTAGACCAGGCTGGCCTTGAACTCACAGAGATCCACCTGCCTCTGCCTCCTGAATGCTAGGATTAAAGGCATGCGCCACCACACCATACAGTAAGTGCTTTTAACCATTGAGCGATCTCTCTAACCACATACATTAAGGAATTCGTATCAACATCAATAGATTTGGTCTCTATTAGCTTTATTTTCTGAACTCTGGGTTCTCTCTCACACATTTGCAGTTTCTCTGTTTCTTTGGCTAGGGCCTTTTTCTCATGACTTAGTCTCTGAGTATTTCCTTGAGAGATAGTCCCCCCAGTTTGCATACCACAGCTACAGGAGTGCCTGATTTTCTAATAATTCCAGAAGTCACAGACTCTTGTCATTAAAGAAAGGGGATTTTCAAAAGGGCCTGAATGGCCAAAGTATGAAGATTAGGAATCTACAGAGTGTGGTTCCATGGACAGGCTGCCTATATTCAGCTTCACCCACCCAGGGCTCAGGGAGCATTGCTGAGGAGGGGGCAGAAAGAGTGTAAGAGCCAGGGGGGTGATGCAAGAAAGACCAAATGGAAATGAAACCTTCAAGCTCCTGGGACCCTGTTCATATGAACTTACAGCACTGGTATCAGCATGCACAAGGCCCATGCAAGCTCAGCTGGACAAAACCCACACAGAACTGCAGAAATGGGTAGCAGAGCCCAACCCTGGCTGAGGAAACATTGGCAGCAGATGGTCAGGTGATGAAGACCTGGCCTTGTTTAGAAAAGGGACTCCAGACAGGCTGACTAGGCTCAGGGGAGGGGCTGGCACTGGGGAGCAAGTGGGGAGAGTGATTTGGCACAGTGGACTCCAGCAGGAATGACAGAGGTGTCAGCTGGGGTTGCCAAGGGAGAAGTGGGTATAGTGGTGATTAAGACTGACTGAAAAATTATGTATGAAACACAAAAACACTCAAAAAAGAAAGAGATTTTATGTTAGAAATAATTTCATTTAAAACACAGAATTTACAGTAAGAAGACTCTCAAAACAAGAAACACTTTATGTTGTCAGAAAATGTCCTTTTGAGAGTTAGGACTGCAAAGCCAAGATACCTGCTCAACAGGAACGCATGAAGTGACAATATTTCCTCAGCCAAAGTTGGCTAAAAGTCATCCTCAGGAGGGCTGGGAAGATGGCTTAGTGATTAAAACAGCTCTTGTAGAAGACATGAGTTCTATTCCCAGCACCTACATGGGTGAACAATCGTCTCTAACTCCAGATCCAGGGGATCAGATGCCCTCTTCTGGCTCCTGTGGACACTGCACACACATGATGCACTGTCTAGGCAAAACATAAACTAAATAGCTAAATAAAAAATAATCATTAGAAAAAAATTTTAAAAAGAAAAACAATCTTTAGGTTAAAACTCACATAAGACATTAATAAAAGGGAATTAAGGCCTGAGAAGAAGCTTGAACACAAGGTGGATGATCTTATCTCTAGACCCCTCTCAACTTCCAGCTCCTGTCTGCAAATGCTACTTTAAAAACAATAGTGCATTTACATATTTGTGTGTGTGTGTGTGTGTGTGTGTATGTGTGTATGTATAGTGGTGGAGAGCTCATGCCGTAGAGTGCTTGTGGAGGTCAGAGGACAAGACATAGGAGTCAGTTCTCTCCTTCTAGCACATATGTCCCGGGGATTGAACTCTCGTTTTCAGGCTTGGCAGCAAGCACCTTCATCCACTAAATCACCTGACTGGCCCTACTTGTTTTTTAGAAAGTAATGAGTCCTAGTCTAATACTCCAATTTGAAAACCTGAGTGTTTTCCTTTTTTCCATTTTTTTTTTTTTAAAGAAGCCTGTCTTCAAACTTTAAGAAGATGAACAATAAAATACAGGCTGATACTCTAAACTGGATTTTCTTTACAAAAAAACCACTTAGCAATACTTAGAAAAGGAAGCACAATTAATATGTGTTAATCTTCTAAGAGTTGATCTGCCAAACTCAATTCCACGTTCCATAAAGACACTCTACCAGTGACCATGGAACACAGTTGACATTATGGATCAAATTCATTTGGGTTTACCACATGTGGTTTTAGGGTCACAGTTCCAAAGATATTGGAGAACATTAAACATTCTTGGAATGTAGCCTTTCAGCCTTGTTCTAGGTGTAATTAAATTCCCAGATTTGCAATGTCCTGGTGTCCAGTGAACTGAGAGCCTTTGCTTGGTCCAGGAGGCTCTTAGAGAGAGCCTAGCACTTAACATTTGAGTTATTTATTCACTTTATCTCATGCTTCTCTCTCTCTCTCTCTCTCTCTCTCTCTCTCTCTCTCTCTCTCTCTCTCTTTCTCTCCACTCTTCAACATTTCCATTAATCTGTTAGCTTATCTTTAGATGTTGTTTGCTTTAGGCTGTGTTTCTCAGGCCCTGGGACTTGATTAAGGAAAATATATGTGCAATTCATCAAAGCCAGAGGAAATTCTAAGCAGTCTTTCAAGTTTCAAGTTTAGTGTAACCTTTTGCTTCACCTCTGCATTTATTAACTAGGTCAAGTAGTGGACATGGACCCCTAAGGGTCTCTATTTGATCTTAGTATGGTCCAGACTGCCTTAAGAAAATAACATGGAGATACAGTGCAACAGTGGCAGCCAAGTGTCTATATTATATCCCAAAACTATTTGGCTATTAGCTCTCTCCTTGGAGGAATAACTCACAGCGGATGCCACAAGCTTATGTCCTCTAGTGGTTAGGCGATGTTATAAGCCACAACAAGAACTTGTCACCCTTTATAGAGAAACCACAGTTTGCGGATTAGCATACCATCCAAGCATCTGTGTCTATGCTCACAGCTTAGCTTGACACAATAAGTGGTACTGCTTAAATGCCTGTACATCCAATAGCTTGAGCTTTGTTAGTATGACTGAAAAGGGTATCACTGTGAAAGCTGTCAATCTGTGAAGAGAAACAAACTGAACAGACCAGAGTCCAAAATGACAACTCCAAAGAAATTAGACTGTTTTCTTCTCACCCATTTGTGCCCCTTTCCCAAAGCCTAGGGAACAAACTGCGGAAGAGGAGGCGTGGTAGATTGTAAGGGCTGTGGAGAGATAGGGGTGAATCATGAGACTATAGGAATATAGTCTGGACACCTGATTGATCAACATGCCTGTGCATACAAGCTTCTCCAACTGGACTATGGGAACCTTGGTTTGTTCAAAATTTGGACATAGATACTTGCAAAATGCACCAATTACTTAATTGTATGACATACTGAGTAACATCATTGTTATCTGCAAACAACTGTGTCATTGTATTGTAGAATCCCTTAAAAATAAAAATTAAAAAATTAAAAAAAAAAAAAAAAGAAAAGAACATGGACTTGAATGTAGATTGTTATTTTATTTTGTAGACTCTACCTCAATGGCTTTTCTTTTTTCTGCAGTGACTCATATGACGGCTGTTACATCCAGATTATAGGGTGTACCCAAGATCATACGGGGTGCAGTTTATAAGCAATTTTTGGTGGCCTTGCTCTATTTCCACCTTTTTTGTTTTTACTGAAGAGTACATTCAGAACTGTGGGTAAATTCATGTTATCACAGTGACCTAATCTTGATTCTGGTCTAATGTTTATGAGAAATCTGTGTCTCTGTATCTTGGGATTTATTACAGGTGGCAGGTTATTTACAGCATTTTGTAACTGATGGTGCTGCTCCGGTGGATCAAGATTCCAGTACCAGGAACTAGACAGGGTAATAAGACACAAACAATGGCTTGAACTTCAGCACAGGTTATTATATTGAGGGAAAATGCAGTGTGCAAAGGCCTTTGTGTTTCTAGGCAAGCTAGTCTTCTTTTCCATGTTGTAGTTAGTTATTTTTCAAATTAAATCTCTCCCTCTCTCTCTCTCTCACACATACACACACACATCCCTGTGTTGCTAGATATTTCTTATTTTAAACATCCAGTGTCCTAGCTCCCTTGTTCTTCTTTCATGAGAGCAGCATGCCACCTACTACGCTTAAGAGGCCTTTCCTTTGACTCTATCAGTATCTACCCTCACTGAAAGGTCTGGAATCTGTCTTTTACACTATAAGGTACATTTACATTAATGGACTTTGTATGTCCCTGAAAAGTATATTGTTTGTAGTTTTTGATCTTACTTAAACTCTGGAGACGTGACTTCTGGACATGATATAGCCATTGAACTTAGAGCAGCTGTGGTTATTAGCACAAGAACTACACAAAATGTAGCCCATCAGCATGCCATCTTAGATAGGGGACAAGTACATGAGCCCTAGCTCTAACTGAGGCACTCTCCCAAGTTATTGGCTACTAGGGTCAGGGAGTCATTTTCCTAGGTAGTAGAGCCACTAGCTAGTTTCTCATTCTCCAGTGAATAATCCCATACCCATACAACAACTGTAATTATTCTCAGTGGGTCAAGTCATAAAAATCCAGTCCTGGAGACTGGAAACCAACACAGCCAAGTGGTAAAGAGTGTTTGCTCCTCCTGCAGAGGACTGAATTTGATTCCAAGCATCCACATTGGGCAGCTTACATCTGCTTGTGACTCCAGTTCCAGGGAATACAAAGCCCCTTTTGGCTTTCATGAACACCCGTGCACATGCATGAATACATGCACATGCATGCACCGAAACTGAAAACAATAGAGGAACTTTTGGCAAGTGATGGCTGCTTGGAGGGGAATGACAGTGTTCGCAGGGGTGGGCCCAGAGGATGGACCCCTCTACATGTGGGGGTACAAATCAGACTGTACAACATGTATAGACTCTGTAACATAGTTAATATTTATGTTATATATTATTTTATATATATTAGAGTATATTAAGTTGGGCAGGGGGCAGTGGAGGAGGCACAGATGGGAGGGACCTATATACCATCAAACTATATTGTATGAAAATCACAAAAATTTAATAAAAAACAAAAATGTAGTTAAAAATAAATATCTTAATTAAAAAGGAAATCAAGGCTTCCTATCAAGCACAACCCATACACAGTCATAGACTTCCTCCTCAGCACTTATTTATATTTCTGACTATATCCTTTCTGAGTTAAACACACATGGTAGGCAACTAATCAGGGTTTTGTTTTTTAATTAAAAATTAGGAGTCGATAATGGGAGAGAAAATCCCATTGGTGGATCTGAGTGCTAGGCATTTAAATTCAGTTTAAAACATACCATACCCCTGATTAGATATTTGCTATGTCTCAATTTCTTTAATTTGAAAAGTCAAATTGAGGATAATAACCACTATTTAAAAGGATCTAAAATACTCTGCAAATATTTGGGAGGAAGGCAGATACTCATGGAATTCCAGTAGCGGCACGGGCTCCCTTCTGCTGGCAAGCACAGGCCCTACTTACTGTCAGAATCAAGTTAAAACTTGGAATTCTTTCCCCTTTGCTTCCGACTGCAGGCTCTCCCCTTCTCTGCTGTTTTTGTTCTAGTTTCTCTTCAATTGCTGTGACAAAAACGCTCTGACCAATTCCAACTTGGGGAGGAAAGGGTTACATCTTCCAGGTCACAGTTCATCACTTAGGGAGCTCAAGGTAGGAACTCAGGGCAGAAACTTGAAGGCAGGAGCTAAAGCATAGGCCATGGAGGAACGCTGCTTACTGGCTTGTTCCCGTGGCTCATGCCCAGCCTGCTATCTTGTACTGTACATAATAAACTGCCCAGGGGTGGCAGCACCCATAGTGGGCTGGGCCCTCCCACATCACTCAGCAATCAAGAAAATACTCCAGAGACATGGCCACAGCCAGTCCAACAGAGGAAATTCCCCAATTGAGGCTCCCTCAATCCAGGTGTGTCAAGTTGACACTTCAGCTATCCAGCACACCAAGCATCTCTGTCCTTCAGGGTTGTGACTGTGAGGAGCTCCAGAAAGGGTCCTAGTGTGGTTTTTCTTCTCACCATGACAGTGCTGTACACATCCCAAAGTAAGACCTGGTCATCTCTGTTGACGAAAAGCAGGACAGATGGGGCGCTTTACACTCAGACATGTTAGTACTCACAGTTCTGGAGGCTACAGTCAGAGCACTGTGCTGGCATAATGGGGGCAGGGAGTCAGGGTTGCTTCTTGCCCTGAAAATGGCTGTCTGCCTGCTGCGTGCTTGTGTGGGAGAGAGACAGCGCTCTCCTGAGCCATCTTCTCCTCTCTTCATGGCCTCCTCCCAAAGTCCTCCCTCCTGACACCAGTACATTAGGATTTCAACATATGAATCTAGGGACAGCCTGTAATAACTTCATCACTTACAAACCCTATAAAGTATTCCCATCTTGAATTAGAAAGCTTCTTGGCACACTCTTTCCTCCCTGCCTACTGACTGATACTTCACCTTGTGCTCTGTGGTTTCTAATGACTCTGTGTGTGTGTGTGTGTGTGTGTGTGTGTGTGTGTGTGTGTGATCTATGTGGGGTGGTGCACAGCAGTGCAGGTGGTAGGGGTGTTAGATCCCCTGTTGGTGGGAACTGAGCTCAGGCCCTCTGCAATAGCAGTGCCTGCTCTTAACTGTCGAGCCACCTCCCCAAACCCCTCTGATGACTTTGACGTATCATGTCTCCTGAGTAAGCTTCGCTCCTTCCACAAGCCAGTGTGACCTTCCCTCTTCCCCATCTGCCCCCCTGGCTTCCTTTTCATTCAGTCAATGAGGGCTTTTGTTTTCTTGCTTATTTTCTCTGGAAAAGCAGAAAGCAAAAGACAAAGACGTCCATCCCTGACTTTTGATTTTGAAAAGCCCTAGACCCTCAGGGAAAGACAGGCTACAGATTTGAGAAAATAATGAACCATAAAGGCAGTTTTCCCTCCTACCACAGATGAAAGAAGCAGAGAGGAACTACCTGGTCGGTCGGGGAGGAGGAGCAGAGGGAGAGGCTGAGCAATGGATAAGTGGTGTACTCGGAGAGATGGGCAGAGAGAGGCAGGTCCCTAGAGAGAGAGCCCTATCAGACAGCCACCGGGTTGCACAACCCCTGGACTGATGTTCAGACAGTGTATGTGGATTTCTCATGGGGGCTTGGGGGCATCACATTACCCCCTGGGGTTTCCCAGCCCGTTAAGTCCCTCAACACCCCCCCTTCTTGCTCCCCAGCCCCAACACCCTCATCATCCCCCTCCCTTCCCATAATCTCCCCACCTCCCATCATATGCCCACCCCCCTCAACATTATCTTCCCCTTCTCCCCTCCAAACCCAACTGTTCAGAACAAATCAATACTTATTTAAACTTGGGAAAAATATTTTTCCCCTTCCTTTTTTTTTTTGGTCTTTTTGAGACAGGGTCTCCCTGTAGCTCTGGCTGTCCTGGAACTTACTCTGTAGACCAAACTGGCCTTGAACTCACAGAGATCTGCCTGTGATTGCTAGGATTAAAGGCGTGCACCACCACGCCTGGTTCCCCTTCCTTTTTTAAAAGGGGTACACCTAACATTCATTCACTGTTGCTGGGAATGCAGACTAGTGCAGCCACTATGGAAGGCAGTGTGGGGAACCCTCAAAAGACTAAAAATGAATCTACCGTAAGACCCAGGTACACCACCCCTTGGCATACACCCAAAGGACTCATAATGCTGTAAAGACACCTGTACATCCATGTTTGTTGCTGCTCTCTTCACAATAGTGAAGAAATGGAAACAACCTAAATGTCCCACAACCAATGAATGGCAGTAAGAAAAGATGTAATTATGAAATTTATTGCAGGCTCATGAAAAACAGTGCAGTTCCTGACTTATAGAAAAAAACCTCAAAGTTTGTGACTTTTATCACAAATGTCTTGCTCACTTGTTTGGATGGTGCAAAAGCAGACACATAGCATTTACACACTGCAACAATTCTTGATCAACAGATTATTGAGTTAATAGGAAAGAATGATACTTGTAAATGCGACTGTTTATAAAGGAGGTGCCATGCTCTCTGTGTGGCAGGAGTGATACACAATCTATCACAACAGTAACATGATGAAAGGCAAGAAGAGGTTAGGTAACTTCTGTGAATAGACAGTCTTCCCAAAACTGTAGGGACAGGAAATCAGCTTGACAAAGAAATCGGGTGTTTTCACCAGGAATATGAGATTGTTTAACTTCCATGTCCTGGATCCTACAAATTTGGACTCTCTTTCTAGCTTAAAAGATGCACAGTGTCACACGTGGACCCGAACATCCATCAAAATTTATTGTGGCATTTGTCAAATTTGAAAACAATATTAGAGAGGACACCAAGAACCATGCTGGGCTGCACCACAGTGGGACATGCCAGAGGTTGTGACAAGATGACAGGAAGCAAAAGTTGTCTCTCCATAGGACAGAAAATCAAGCCTGGGATCACAGGAAGGGAAAGCAGGGAATGCAGTCCTTTTGGCTCAGAGCCCCAGGCCACCCACCCTCAGCCGCAGTACAGGTGTTGGGCTCCTTGCAGAGGTCTGGGCCTTGGCAGCATTAAGGAAGGGGAGGCTGGCATCACTAATCAGTTACCTGGTAAGTGTCTCTATGTGCATGAGGTAGAAAATTAATTGGAGAACAGACCTACCAGGAAGGTGTGAGACAACCAAGAGGGAGACTTGCCATGCTTGACTGGATAAAAAGGAACTCTGTAAATTAACTGCCAGGCAAGAATGAAATGCAGTGTTGAGCAGGGTCTGGCTGCCCTTCCCTTTCTCTGCCTTATCCCCACTTCCCTGGCCTCCGGACCTCCCCCTTTTCTGTCCATTTACTTTTCTCTACCCCTCACTAGACGTTCATTGGGAAAACAGTCTTGGGGTAGCCACAAGAGAGATGATTTTTTTTCCCGAAGGAAATAGAAAAACCCCAAACCTTCAAAGGGAGCCAGAAGTGGAGGAAATGAGCCTAAACTTTTTTTTAAATGTCTTCTATCCAGAGAAATGGAAACAAAGAAACTCTTAATGACACTATGGTGTTAGGGGAGGTTGCAACTATATGTATACTCTCACTGAGGTCAGGATTGGAGGTAATAGTCAAAATAGAGCAGAGATGATAGAGAAGTGTTAGAGAGGCTATGAAAGCATATTGGGAAACACTGAGACCATCAGAGCCCAGATACACAGATTCAGTTGTCTTGATGGGTGGTGTGTGTGTGTGTGTGTGTGTGTGTGTGTGTAAGGCTAGACCAGTTTTCTCATCCCTGGCACTGGTGACCTTTAGGCCTGAGTCTTAGACAGTAACGTTGTAGCATCTGAGGCTTCTGCCCAACAGCGACAGGTATCACTCATTCCTAAATTGTGATGACCAAATGTTTCTAGACCCCCCCACATGTTCCCTTGGGGAGTCGGTTGCTCTTGATTGAGAACCACATTAGATGACTGCTAAAAGGTCACTGATGCATCTAATGCTGTGATTTGGGGGACCAAAGTGGTGCAGAAGCCTTGAGAACTTAGGATTCCAGGTTGATCCAAGTTCCTCAGTAGAGCGAACTGCTTTGGGGGTATCTGTGTCTTCCCTGGGTATGACAGGCACACTGATAGCATTCCCTTCAGGATGCATTTCCATCCAAAACAATGCTTTGAAAATCCTAAGGAAAGGGCTTCGAAGATGAGCCATCACCTTGGGTTGTCCAAACCTTGTTGTCCAAAATTTTAACTTAACCCACCGAGATGAAAAACAATCCATAAAATGTACCTACATAAATAACTCTACATCAAATATGCTCACGAAGTATTGTAAGAATGAGACCAAGGGAATGAAGTGGGCTGTGGCAATATCCATCCAGCACCCATTATCTTTACCCAGCTAGCACTTGTCAGGGCCCCAGCTCAGCTTCCCACACAAGGAAGTCAGAATTGCACCTGAGCAGCTACCATCTTTGAAGTTCAAACACACAGGGGAAGAGTATTTTAAATGAGTTTAAAAAAATCTACAAAAATTAGAAGTAGCCCTGTGGTGAAGTGGGGAATCTCAGACAGGTGAACGCTTCTGGGGCGATGGGAAGTGGCACACATGCAAGCATTCAGCTGTAAATCATTTCCATGACAGGCTCTAAGAGGGAAATGGTTAGAGTAGTAGGAGAAAGTTAAAGCATCCAGCACACAGCAGCCTTTGGGCTCTTACCTAATGCTTTGTGTTCTTCTAATACCTGCACTTGAGATGTTAAGAAAGTTTGGACACAGTATTCCTGTTCGCCCTTTTCTACCTTGATGCTTACACTAATCCCAATGCTTTTCCACTTTTCCTGGGGAACTTGACCTTTGGTCACGCACAACTCAGAGATTAGAGAAGTATTGTCTGGAGAATAATGAGAGTTGGTGGATAAACCAGAATGGCTTAAAAGAGGACACTGAAAGTGGTTATCATGGACACAGTACAGGCCTGGGCCAGGTGTCTTGTGTGCTACATAAGTTTTGGGCCTGTGCCCACCAAGCCTTTTCACCTTGAAAAGAAAGTTAATGTGATATTGACCAAATTTGCAAATAGCACAAAGCTTGCAGGTAAGGGAGATAAAGAAGATGACATATTACAAACCCAGCAGGATGTAGATAATTCAGGGCACTGGTTGAACAAAAAGTGAGATGAGGTTTAATATAAAGACATGCAAGATAATATATGCACCTGAGAGAAAATAACTCTTGGCACAGATTCAAATTATGGGGGTATTACTCAGGAAGCTGTCATGCCGAGTGAGACTTGGGGAAGTTGGCAGATAACAAATTGAATAGGAGTTCACAGTGCAATGCCACAGCGAAGGGGAGCGGTGTTCTGAGATGTGTGTACGATATAGTCTTCGAAGCACGAGAGGCGGCAGTGCAGCTCTCCACCATGAGGGTGACGCCTCACCTGGAGCTTTCCGATCCCCTTGAACTTCCTGATGCCCTAACTTTAACAAAGGTGTGGGGAGATGGAAGATTTAGCAAAGACAGTCATTTGAATGCTATTCAGCGTGACGCACAGGGCTCCCTGGGACGCAGGATTGTCTTCCCATGCCAGGCAGACACACTTATAAAAAAAGTTTTCTCATGATAAGGTCCTCCTGCTATTATATTTCCTTCAATGCCTTTTTGACTTTCAGGAAGGGGAAAATAATTACTTAGACAGAAAAAAAGAAGGAAACACTTATTTAAATTCTTCCAGGGAACAGAAAAATGAGTATTTCATATATTCAGCAATATTTATTAGGTTTAAATTCATGTCTGCTAAAATCTTTTATTCTAATGAGAAAAGACGTGACAAAATTATCACCCAAGGACAGGCATAAGGAGAAGAGTGCTGGCTTCTGGAATCTCAGGTGTAAAGTTTTGAAGGACAGATTTTGTCCTGTGTGCTGGTTAGGGGATTTTATAAAGAGCTCTGTCTCAGATTCTATTCTATTCTATTCTATTCTATTCTATTCTATTCTATTCTATTCTATTCTATTCTATTCTATTCTATTCTATTCTATTCCATTCTATCCTATTTCATCTATTTACAATATGTGTGCGTGCGTGCATGTGTGTGTGTGTGTGTGTGTGTGTGTGTGTGTGTTACAAGTGGTTGTGAGCCATTGTAGTGCCAGAACAGAGCTCTGGTCCTTTATAAGAACAGCAAGCCTCTTAACTCCTCTCCCTTGCATACATATTTTTTTAAAAATCATCAAGATGGGATCAAGGAAGGTGAGCAAATGGCAGGCACTGGAGCCACAAGCCTGTTAGAAACATGTTCATGTTGCTAGGCTCCCAATTAGCTGTGAGACACTGAGAATGGGGCTGAGCAGAACTCTAGAAGGGCTTGGGCAAAGGAAAAATCAACACTATGTGGGAAGACCAAAGCTATGGAGTCAGACATACTGAGGTTTAATTGACTCTAAAACTTATGTAAACATATGTATGTATGTATGCATTTTAATGTCTCAGAAAATAAGTTTTAAAAATTAAGAAACTATGTTGTGAGATTCCTATGAGGATTGAAAAATACGTGCAGAGCACTCAGAAGTTCAAATTCATTGTGGTTTACTTTAGTCACTGTAGAAAAAGAACAAAAGATTATGAGCCTTGATTCCTGGCATAGATTTGAAGAGCAGTTTTAGAAATGCAGAGACTGGTGAGGTGTTTGACCTGTGTTTTGCCCATATTGAGTATGAAGAGAAGTTAAACATACTGGCTTTTCAATTTGCATGGAGTGGCTTCTCCAAATAGTTCATGTTTTTGAATATGCTGAGAGTGGAACTGTTACTGGTGGTCAGGGCCTTGGCCAGCATTTCCAGGTTCTTGGCATCTTATTCAAGAATGAAAGAAAGGCACATGCAGATGACAAAATAGCAAAAATGTTATATTCAAAGCAAAGTGATTCCAATTAGAAATACACTGCCAACATTGCTATATGAGTGAAAGTTCTAAAGGCCTCTAATTGCTTGGGACTTCCTTTATGGAGTTTGAGAAAATGAGGAATTTGGTTATTAAGAGGCATAGTTTGGGTGGTTATCTATTTTTAGTTTTGAAAAATATTTTATTATTTTTATTTTACGTATATGAGTATATGCCTGCCTGTATGTAAGTTCACCCCTGTCATGCAGTGCTCATGGAGGTCAGAAGAGAGCATGTGATCCCCTCAAACTGGAGTTACACAAGGTTGTTAGCCTCCATGTGGGTGCTGGAAACTGAACCCAGGTCCTCTGCAAGAGCAGTCAGTGCTCTTAACTGCTGAACCATCTCTCCAGCACCGGTTACTTACTTTGATTGACAAACTTTTAAAGTTATCTATAACCTTTCCTTTATTACATATATCTCTTCCCACAATGCATCATTTTAATTATATACACATTCATAAGCATAAGATGGTAAGTAGGAGTTCGCTTTTTGGGCACAGTTTGGACTGTCACGTATGTACTGAAAACCAGTCTAGGCTGGATTGGCACTCCCATCCTGGTAACATAACTAGAGTACACGTGAATAGAATCTGAATCTGATGATTGATAAGGTAAAGGTAAACTTATTTTATTGTTCAAACAAGGCTGTAGGTGCAACTGTATGCAGGTAAGGTCTGCATTAGTCACTTTCCTGTTGCTGTGATAAAACCACCATGACCAAGGGAACTTATAACAGGAAGAGTTTATTTGAACTTATGATTGACTGTTCCAGGGAATTACAGTTGACTGTAGCAGGAGGCATGGAGGCCAGGGCTGGAGCAGAAAGCGGCGGTTCACATCTCCCAATAAGCACAGGAAGTCAAGAGAGAGCAACTGGAGCCTGCAAGGCTTGTTGAACTCACTAAGCCGGCCCCCAGTAACATACTTCCTCCAGCATGGCCACACCTTCTAAGATCTCCCAAAACAGTGCCACCAACTGGGGACAAAAATGTCTGAATACTTGAAGCCTATGGGGGTCATTCTCATTAAAACCACCACAGGGTCTTAGGTTGCTAACAGGTTACTAAGTCATAGTTAGAGAGGTGTGTGTGTGTGTGTGTGTGTGTGTGTGTGTGTGTGTATGTAGTACATGCAGGTAAGGGTATCGTAGGTTGCCAAAGCCATTATTAGATCATTATATGCATAGCCCAAATCAAGTGGAGTCCTAGGTTGTTAAACTATTCTCTATGCTTGCCTGCCTCATAGTCACTATAACAGTGCGGCTGTGTAAGAATTATAAGACCAATGAAATGCACAAAAATCCAATAAAAATACACAAAAGAATGGAAAACAAATACATGAGAATAAAAGAATTATGGGCTCATGGATCTCTCTCTCTCTCTCTCTCTCTCTCTCTCTGTAGGTATGTGTGCATGTGTGTATGTGTGCATGTAGCAGCCAGAGGTTGACTTTGGCTTCTTCCTTTATCATTCTCAGTCTTGCTCTTTCAGGGAGGCTTTCTCACTGAACCTGGAGCATGTCCATTTGGCTAGACTGGCTGGCCAAAAAACCAGGGATCCTCTTGTCCCTGCCTCCCCAGTGCCAGCATCATAGGGGCATGCTGCCACACATGGCCTCTTATGTGGGTGCTGGGGATCCTCAGGAGATTCTTATGCTTATGCACCAAGCACTTTGCAAACTGAGCCATTACTCCAGTCTTTGTAGAACATATTATGAACATTTTGGTGGGCTTAGATTATGTTGAGAAATAATCTAGGACCAAGAATTCTCCACTCATTGTATGGCATGTATATTTTCTGAAGACATATGTATCTAGGATAAAATTATAGGAAGAGTGCTCAATTCCTGTTTAATATTTAATTTCCCCAACATAATTGGCAATGTTTAAAATGAAAGTCAAGAATGTTTGGTTAGAGTTTCTATGTGAGGATGTCAAGATAAATTAGTAAATAAAATAGTATATTAATAGTAATTCTAAGAGAGGATGTGTCCAGAATATTGACCATGAATCTGTGACCTTTTGCACTATGACTGATCTTATCTTTCTATGCCTACAGAATTTTCCCACTTGTCACGCTCCTGTTCCAAGGCCACAGAACAAAAGTACAAATATCTGGTTAAAGCATTCACACTATGTTAAGCTTATTTATGCATTTGTTTATTTCATTTTTGTCGCCATTCACAAAGCATTTTCATAGAAATGTCCTTCAAACAACTACAATTTCTTAAATATAAAATAATGTATTAAAAATTAAAATACAATTAGTGTCATGATGGCTAAGATGGATCTAATTTTACTAATGACGACTTGCTAATAAAGGAGAGAAAGTTTATATTAATGGTTACAATCATCTTTCCAATCACCCAAAATAATTCATACAGTAATATTTTTAAAGGATTTATTTATTTTAGGCTTATAAATGTTTTGTCTGCATGCATAGAGGCTACAAGAGGGCGTTAGTCCCCTGAAACTGGAGTTATAGGTGTTGTGAGCTGTCACGTGGATTCTGGGAACCAAATTCAAGTCCTCTACTGGGCAGCAAGTGCTCTTAGCCACTGAGCATCTCTTCAGCCCCACATTCCAATATTCTTTAACACAGATAAGCAAACTTTTTTTGTGTAAAGGAACAGATAGCATTTTTCCCTTTGTGGATCCCATAAAAACTAGGATATTATGTAGTTATGTAAAAAGTAGGAAACAAATGCTTGTAGTTTGTGGTGGTGGTGGTGGTGGTGGTGGTGGTGTGTGTGTATGCATGTGTCTGCATTTGCCTGTGTGTGTACCTATGTGTGTGTAAGTGCATGTTCATGTTTGTGTGTGCATTCATGTGGAGACCAGAGCTGCAGGTCAAATGTCTTCTTTGATCACTTTCCACATTATTTTTTGAGGGAGGGTCTCTTACTGAACCCTGAACTCACAGATGCTACTAGACCAGCTAGCCATCCAGCTCCAGGGACCCTCCTGTCTCTGCTTCCCCAGGGTAGGGTTCTAGCTTTTCCACCGGCACTGGGCTGAAACTCATTCCTCGTGCTTGCATAGCAAGCACTTTATCAACTGAACCATCTCCCCAGACCAAATTTTTAAGTACTAATATTAACTAATTGATGAAATAATAAGTGATTTATTTTGTAAGAAATCTACTACAAAGAAAAATAAGTCTCCTTGGGGGAAAAAGTAAGATTTGACTTACCTTGGGTCTGTCACCAAGGTTGAAATGAGGTCATCTCTTGCTCCTCTAGAACAGAACTATGTGTTCTTAGGGAGCTCATAGGCATGTGTTTCTGTGCTTGACTTGGGGCACTTATGAACAGCCTTATAGTGTGGGCTCCTTTACAGTGCAGGCATGCAGGTGAAGACCACAGACCTGGGCCAAGGCTGCCCACTGTGTTTTCCTGGTGTATACAGAAGCTGTGTGCTTTTGACAGCTTCCTTTCGTTTGCTTGTTGTTACTATGATTAAATGTATCCAGTTCAGTATTTTTAAGACTATTATAAATATCATATATATCAGATGAATTATTAAATGTAGGATTTAAAAGAGTGCATGGTGTATTATAAATTAATCAGTATAAATGTTATCTTTCCTTTGAATTTTTTTTGATCTTTTCAAGACAGGGTTGTCTTCCTGTTGTCCCAGCTGTCCTGGAACTCACTCTGTAGACCAGGCTGGCATTGAACTCACAAAGATCCACCTGCCTCTGCCTCCCAAGTGCTAGGATTAAAGGTGTGCACCAACACGCCCAGATGAATTTTTTTTTTTTTTTTTGTCATAAGGTCTCACTACTTAGACCTGGTTGGTCTGGAACTCACTATGTGACCAGGTTGGCCTCAAACTCACAGAGATCCATCTGCCTTTGCAACCTGAGTGCTGGCAAACACCCCTACAGTTGGCCTTCCTTTGAGGTTTAATATAATAATGTAAAACAGTCTTTAGCTCGTGTTGGTACAAAAGGCAATGGTGGGCTGGGTTTGCATCATGAATGATAGTTTGTTAATGTTTTAGTTACTTTTCTGTTGTGATAAAACAGCATGATCAAGGCCACTGAATAGAAGTAAGAGTGTCTTTGGCTTATGATTCCAGAAGGATTAGAGTCTATCACGGTGGGGAGCATGGCTGCAGAAGGCGGCTGGAGCAGAAAGCCGAGGGATCCTAACTTCAACCAGGCACAAAGAAGCAGCGAGAGACAGACTGGGAGTGGGTATGGCTGTAGACTCTGAAAGCTCTTCCCCAGTGACATGCTTCCTCCAGCATGCCCACACCAATTAAGCTTCCTAAACACTGCCATGAATGGGGGACTAAGTGTTCAAGTACGTGGAGTTTAATGGGGGGCACTCTGATTCAACCACCACTGTTAAAATGTTCTTTTCCCTTTGAATGGTCATTGTCAATAGTTATAAAGTTAGTGTGGACCTTAAACTATTTCATTACTGCATAGAAAAAGAAAGAGAGACCCAATAATCAGCTGAGTCGCCCACTCCAGCCAATTCATTACTGAAAGGTCCCGTGTTAGCACCCAAGTTTCTTGGATCCCCATTGCAAGGCACAACGTGTGTTCTGAGTTGGGGTTTGACAAGATGTGGGAACTGTGTGGCATTGACCTGATTTCATACACTGAGGTCTTGTTGAATTTTAAAATGGAAGACCGTGTCTTCCGGCCTCCTGACTGAGTCATAACGGTTGTGAGGAATTAGCAGTTGTACTTCTAGCATATGTGAAGGCAGGATTTGTTGCATAGAACTCTTTCTGGCCTAGAATATTCATGTTCCCACAGGATGTGAATTAGTGTGCTAGGCTATCTGAAATACAGAACCATAGATGGAGTATCTCAGTTGACAAATTAAGTTTTCACAGTTCCAGAGGCTATTAGTCCAAGGTCAAGGTATCACATGGTCAATTTGTTCAGGGCCCTTTCTCCTTGGCTTCTAGTATTTTCATATAATCTTCCCTCTGTGCATCTCTGTGCGGTGTCGTAAGTCCTTATGAAAACACCATAGTTATAGGAGCCCACCTTAGTGTCTTTATTTTGTTTCTTTTATTATTTTATTTTATTTTATTTTATTTTTTGTTCTTTTTGAGACAGGGCTTCCCTGTAGCTCTGGCTGTCCTGGAACTCACTCTGTAGACCAGGCTGGACTTGAACTCACAGAGATCTGCCTGCCTCTGCCTCCCAAGTGCTAGGATTAAAGGTATGCACCACCACACCCGTCGTGGTAATGGGTTCTAAGGGGAGAAACTGCTACTATTATTCTGATAAATCCACATAGTATCAAGCTATCTTCTAAAAATAAGCTGTTATTATGTGGATTTTTCTGTGTATTACTTGTTTCTTTATCGTATGTTGTTTTCATTGTTTTCTTTGTTTAGAAATTAGCAAAGTATAAATAAATGAATATATAAAGTATAATTAAAAAGACAGGTTTGTAGAGATGGCTTGGTGGTAAAGAGTACACACTGTTGTTGCAGAGGAGCAGAGCTCAGTTCTCAGCACTCATACTGGATGGCTCACAGTCACCTGTAAGTCCAGTTCCAGGAAATCCTGTACCTTCTGCCCTCTACATGTAGTTGAACTGATGGAATGTCCACCCATAGACACACATGAATATATACACTTTAAATTTAAAATAAACAACTTAAGGGTTCATCTCATGAAACTGAAGTAGTAATTATTAATTTCACCATATAACTAAGCCTACAATCTGATTGATTCAGTGCCAAACTGTTGAAACATTTAAGGAAGAAGCAAACAACAATATCTCACAAGATGTTCCACAAGATTGGTCTGCTTCCTGACTATGAAGGTAGCCTCACATCCCTTTGGCCATGCCTTTCCTGAGATGGTAGAAGACTTATCTCCTCTCTGGAACTGTAAGCCAAAATAAACCCATCATTTCCTTACTATGGGGAGGGATAGTTAATACAAAAAAATCATATGGAAACTTACCAACATAGAAGCTTCTTAGAAAAAAAAAAAAATATATATATATATATATATATTAAACCGTTTAAAGATTTACCTTATAATAGGGCACATTGCTCCTACTAGACACCATCAGCTGACAAAGTAAATTCCTGATGCCAGGGATGGACTGTCTCATTTGAAGCTGTTGACTGGGAGTACCATAGACCCTCAAACAATACTGGTCCCTGTCACTGCTCTGGAATACCCACTAAAATAGTAAGAACCTATTGCTAGAGACAATTCATACTTAAGCCATCAAAAAGAAAGGAGAAGTATTCATGTCATAGAGCAATATAAAATTAAAGAGAAAAAAATGTGAATTCCCAGGGCTGGAGGGATGGCCTAGCGGTTAAGAGAGCCGACTGCTCTTGCAGAGGACCCGGGTTCGATCCCCAGCACCCACATGGCGGCTGAGAACCGTCTGTAACTCCAATTCCAGGAGAACTCCAGTTCCAGGGGAATCCGACACCCTCTTCTGACCTCCACGACATTGCATGACACGGGTGCGCAGACCTTCATGCAGTCAATACATTCATACACATAAAAAATAAATAAATAAAATTAAAAAAATGTGAATTCCTAAACATATTTCAGAATTAATATACAGTTTATTTACAGATGACAAAATTTTAGTACATGTGTGTACCTTTTAATATTAGAAAGATGCTAATTTTTGGAGCACTACAAAAGGAACAGCAAATAACATCATAGACTGGCCAAAAGAACTGAGATTGAGTAATAAGTTTAAATCTAAGCCCAAAAACAATATAAACGTCTCCAGAGAAAGACTTTAAGAAGACTTAGGAGAAAGATGCCTTACGAACATTGATATTAGGCAAATGCAATAACGGAGTGGGGGGGGTCACATGAGGAAAAAGGGTCTTAATTTACTGAAGAAAATGATGTATGAAATACATCAATAAAAGTAGAAAAGCAAGAGAAAATGAAGCTATTGGCTGACTTCAAGCTTCTCTCCTTACTAGCTAGTTCTAGAGCCGAAGTTTCTATACATGCTTACCAGTGAGGGAAAAAATCATTAAAACTCATATGCTGTGAATCCTGTCTGGCATTTAACTAAAGGTGAGCTCATGGACCAAAGCTCAATGCAGTTCTGTGCAAATCAAGTTGGCATATTAATATTAAACTCAATCTATTGTGCATTCTCATAATGTATAAATTGCACCACTTATAAGATAGACTCCATGCCAGATATTGAAATCAGGCCTCCTAAGAACCTGTTTCTAGACAGGTCACAGAACGATAAACAATAGATGTGGCAAGAAGCACCATTATTATATTTATCTGCTAAGAATTCTAGTCATGAAATTTAACTCTAAATAATTATTGCTATCCGATGGGTGTATGCGACATTCACCCTATTAATACCTGAGACTTGGAGGCAAGCATTTGGCACAATATTTGTATCAGCCAGCTCTTGGTCTAACAGACGTAGTACCAGCAGCTGGGGGACCACAGGAAAACCGTTCGAAAAGTACTCAAAAAAATATAATAATAATATTAATAATAAAAAAATTCTTAATCAATATCTAAGCATCACATATTCTGACAGAAAAGCTTATTACAAATTATGGGAATACCAGAAACCTCAACAGCCTATGTGTTTATTATTGTTATAATTGTTATCTGTATTTTTCCTGAATTAGACAACCTATTTAAAGCTTGTTGACTCAGGTCTCTCTAATATATCTGTTTCTACGAAGTAAGATGGAGCAGAAAACTGTAAGAGCCAGAACGTAATGGATGACCACAAAGAAACAAAATTTCCACCAACGCTCACAATACTCATTATTCAACAGCAATCGCCCCAGCATCCCAAAAGTACAGGATAAGAATAAACCACAACCATAAAAATACCCTTCACATCAATAAAATACTGGGGACAAATCTTAGCCTTAGAAATCATAATCCCCACCCTGAAGAACTTGTCCCTGGAACAATCAGACACTTCGCTGGGAAGGGACACGACCCCAGCCTCGACTTTTTTTATAATTATCCTATTTTTATTATTTTTTTTTTTTTTTTTTTTTTACTGTCTGCATGCAGGTCTCGTGTCGTGCAATGCCGCCCGGAGGTCAGAAGAGGGCGTTGTCCCCTGAGAATTGGAGTTAAAGACGTTACGTACCTCCATTGTGGTGCTGGAAATCAACCTGGGTCCTCTGCAAGACAGTCACTGCTCTTTTTAAGAGTGAATTCTTCGCTAGTTAATCAGGCTCAGAACTATTTTGGACTAGCCTTGCAACAAACTCATTTAAGTTGGTGTTTGGGTGGCTCTGTTGGTGTGTAGTTGTTTCCTTTTTTTTTTTTTTGTCGTTTTCTAGAGACAGGGTCTCCCTGTAGCCCCAGCTGTCCTGGAACTCACTCTGTAGACCAGGCTGGCCTTGAACTCACAAAGATCCGCCTGCCTCTGCCTCCCAAGTGCTAGGATTAAAGGCGTGCGCCACCACGCCCGGCTTTTTTTTTTTTTTCCTTTTTTTAACTAATTTGGGCACCAGTTAAATGCCTCAGCAGATAAGAGAACATGCCATATAAATTTGGGGACCTGAGTACAATCTCTGTAATCTCTAAAGGTGGAAGGAGAGAACTGACTTAACTGAGTTTAGCTCCAGATTTGAACCATAGCATGTAAACCCACACACATCATGCACAAAGAATAATAATAATAATAATAATAATAATAATAATAATAAACAATATTAATTTTTTGGTTAGCATACATGGTAATTGGATGATTCTGACATTTTTATATGCAGGTCAAATACTTCTTTCTTAATCACACTCTTCCTCTACTGCCTCCCATAAAAATTATGCAGTGGATAGTAAATGGGTACACATGGGGGGATCTAATTACAATTAAAATATATTGTATGAAATTTTCAAAAATTCTATTGAAAAATGAAAAAAAAATTAAAAGAAAAAAGTTTTACAAAACAGAAAGGGATATCACATTGCTGAACTCATTTTAAAATGATAGTCTTTCTCCCCAAAACTGGACAGAAGGTATTTTGATATTCTGTATATAAAGTCACATTTGAGGGTAAAGAGATGGCTCAGCAGTCCACAGCATGTATTATTCTCACAAAAGAGCTAGGTTAGATTCTCAGCACCCAGATGACAGCACAGAGCCATCTGTAGCTCCAGTTCCAAGGGATCTAGAGGAATCTTCTGGCCTTTGTGGGCATAAGGTATACATATGGTATATGTACACACACAGGAATAACATTCATATGCATACATAAATAAAAATATTTGAAACCCACATTTGCACTCTATTGTAGAATGGTGTCAATATGTGCATTTTATTATCTTAGTAAGTATATAGTGTTAAAACTTGGTTTGTTCTGCATTAGTTTTCCCCTGCCCAGATATCCCTGGAGGTTACAGATTTGGTATTTGCAAACACTAGCTAGTCTCATAATTTCAAGCAATGTCTGAGTTCAAACATCCATGGAATGATAAAAGAGTGAAAGGGAAGATGACAAGAGAAACACAGACATCACAAATCTGAGAATTATAGCTAACATCCTGAAGAAAAGGTCAAGATTAACCCCAGAATGACTAAAAACATTTCTTCCGCATCCCGTTTTAAATCTTCTATTGCAGATAATTTTCAAGGAAGACTTTTAGCAAGATGTTAATCTAATGTCTTCTCAGATCATCATCTCTGTAACTATGGCACAACTGAAAGATACAATTTTTTATTTCTTCTCATTAGCATTTGTGGTGAAATGCAGGACAAGCTACAGTAATGGAGTTACTACACCTCACCCTAGGAAAAAGAACATACGTACCAATTTCCCTAATGAAAATCAACACAAAATTTCTCAATAAAGTACTTGCAAATTGAACAACAGAACATATTTAGAGCATACACCATGACCAGTTGGTTGCATCTCAGATATAGGAAGTTGTTTGGACATAAATAAAGTGATTGATGTAATGCAGTGAATTACTAGACCTAAGCACAGAAATCATATGATCATACCAATAACTGAAGAAAATACTTTCACGAAGTTGAAGTTCTTTTCATAATAAAAAAACAAATCTTAAATAAATTAGGGACACAAGGAGAATACCTCAACAAAATAATTGTTATACATTTTCACACAAACACGCATAAGAGAACAAAGCAAAACTGAACAGAAAAGCATCAGAAAAAAAAAAAAAAACTTGTAGTCAACTTTACATTTTATAATCTAAAAACAATTCCTTTATGGGCTGGAGAGATAGCCTAGCGGTTAAGAGCACCGA
Source organism: Rhizomys pruinosus (assembly GCA_009823505.1). Lineage (NCBI taxonomy): Eukaryota > Metazoa > Chordata > Mammalia > Rodentia > Spalacidae > Rhizomys > Rhizomys pruinosus. The sequence goes on along the minus strand of VZQC01005157.1, from coordinate 85,622 downwards.
CGCTCTTGCAGAGGACACGGGTTCGATCCCCAGCACCCACATGGCGGCTGAGAACCGTCTGTAACTCCAATTCCAGGAGAACTCCAGTTCCAGGGGAATCCGAGACCCTCTCCTGACCTCCGCGCATTGCACGAACACGGTGCACAGACCTGCAAGCAGACAGACCACATTCATACACATAGAAAAGAAAAAAAAAAAAAACTAATTCCTTTAATATCAGGAATGAAATAAGAGGGCTTCCTTTTAGATTTACTTAGATTCTTCAAGATTACCTAGAGGATATTATGACCAAGAGGAAGTGCTTTAAAAGGGTAAATAAAAAATGAGATTAGAAAACATGTGCTGTATCATCAGCACTTCTGATATTACAGTAATAGAAACACTCCACAAGAGACAATAATGACAAGAAAAGGAGTTAGTACGGCTTACATTTCCATGGTCACCAGTCCATTTTACTAGAGGGCGACGTCCATGGGCAGAACAGCCAAAGGCAAGAACATGCGAGGGAAAAAATGAGGAGAGAGAAAGGGAACAAATGTGCCTTACTGGGCTTGCAACCCTCTGAGCCGTGTCTCACCCTGCTATTATAACAACACAGGGCCACCTGCCTGGGATGGCCTGACCAAAATAGGCTGGCCTTGCCACATCAATTAATGTTAGAAAATGCCTCACACTTCTGGCATGTTGTGGAAGTAATTCCTCAAAGCTCCCTCTTCTCCTTTATTTTAAGTCAAAAGCTATAGTTAACCATCACAATATATCTATTTTCAGGAAGTAACATGATCCCTAGTTAAATAAAATATTCACAAAATTACATAAGAAAAGTTAGGCCTGGTAAACATTTTCATCAAAAAGCAGAAGACAAATTATTATACAAAAATAAGTATACCACGTCTGTGGCACACCCTTTAATCCCAGCATTTGGGAGGCAAGGTAGGTTGGACGTCTGCAAGTTGTTTTTATATTGGTTTTTTTTCTTTTTTTTTTTTTGATTTTTTGGTATCTCGCACTTCAAGGCCAGCCTGGTCTACAGAGAGTTGCAGGACAGCTGGGCTATAGAACCTTGTCTTAGAAGAACCAAAAAAAAAAAAATCATATACCATTTCTGTGTAGCTATTAATGAACGTTTATGAAAAAAATATTCCATTCCCATTATTAAAAAGAAATGGGTATGTGCTGTCATGTGTGCACACTCACTACAAGGTTACAGGTGACACAATACATCATTTGGAAGTTAATAGACCATGTTGATCTAGACAAAGTAAATAAGAAAATCCAGAAGTAAAACCACACATCTATACAATTCTAATTGTCTACATTGATATCTAATATTGCTTTGAATAAATACAGTCATTACAAACTGGCTGGTATGAAAATTGAATAACTACATGGATGATAATCAAAAGTAGCAGACATAGTTCTAAAATGTCTTAAAGTCAACCAAAATATTCTGAAATACTGTAATTTAAGACTAGAAATGTTGAAACTTTTACAGGAAAATATAGGGAATAACACACCAATAGAAGAGAATGAGCAAAGAACTCTGGAAAAGAACATCAGTATTACCAGAAATAACTCCCAAGAATTTTCAATAATGAAATTAAAAGCGATGGCCAAATTATGGAATGCAATCACTGGAGTGAAGAGAATGGCATGATTAAAAAGCACAACACTTTGCAAACTATAATTCAGTACAAATTATATATAGCCACTATTTATGAATGCAAAAATTAACATACCAAAAATCCTAAAATCACCCATTCAACAAAGAGACTTAATTAACAGAGTTAAATTTTTCAAAAAGAGAAAATAAGTAAAATGCAATAAATATTTAAAACAAGTTTTAATCAGTCTTAATGTTTAGGAACCAAAATTAACAAGGAATTAATGAGTAGCAACAAATGCTGGGAGGATTTACGGAAAGAAATACTCTTATACAATGCAATGCTTCTATGTAAATTTAACGAATTCTAGCAATTACCCAAAATATCTGAAATGTTACCAACACTACAAGAAATAAATCATACTGAGAATCTAATATATAGCCACCCCAAAACTCTAAATACAGTCAGACTACATAGGCATACACATTTGCATTTATTTCGATTCGACCTATCCTGATATACATCCAGAAATGGAACTGTGTCATACATTGTCCATCAGAATTTGGAAGAAAGAAAATAAGTTAGCCTGTGCACAATGGGATTTTTTTACCTTGTAAAGAAAAAGTTAAGAGTTGAAAATAGTATTTTTGGAAATGGATGGAATTACCAATCATATTTTTTAAAGGAAATAATCCAGATTAAGGAAAAACAGCAAGGCATTGTTTTTTTATAACTTGCTGCCTCGTCTAACTTTGTGTGTTATTTTTATCCTCTCGCTCATCTTTCTTTCTCTCTACTTTCACTTTTTGTGTTGTTGGTGTGGGAACGTGTGTGGTGCGTGTGTTGCGTCGTACTACAAAAATACTCAGTGCGTGCCATGTGTGTGCTGGTGTTCCGTATGTGGTCGTGCTGTGTGTGTGTTGCATTATGGAGGCGTGAATGGGCATGAAGAGTTCTTAACTGGAACAGGTCCCAGAAAGCAGAAGAGAAACAGGATGCATGTATACTTGAAAGCAGAGCCACAGGGGGAGAGGAAGACATTATCAAAATGGGAAATTGGTCACTGCAAAAATATATGGGAGGCAAGTTGGACGAAGAGTGTGATTAAGAAAAAGTAATTTGACCTGGATATAAAATGTCAGAATCATCCAATTACCATGTATGCTAACCAAAAAATATTTAATAGGTTTATTATTAAGTTTATTATTATATTTATGATTATTATTNGCAAGGGAGGCATCCACTCTAGTCGAGTTCACATGTGACAATAGCCATACGAAGTTTGTTCATCAAGCTGTCAAATTCTACAGTCCAATTACCTAAAAGATAGCTGGACAATTGTTTAGACAAATTTGCTGCCCTTGTATATGGCTGCTGCCAGCCCAACATTGGTGAGGGGTCCCCCTATCTCTCTGCATGCCCTAACCATGATTGTAGGCTTTTGTTTTAGGGGGATGATGGCCGCCCTGATTCCTTAGTGCATTGTTCAAAATGGTGCTCTATAAGGGCATTGCCCGTTCCTGGTCCCCAAAAACCTCCCCGCACAGCTCCCATATAGTCTAGCAACGAAGTCAGGAAAAGGGGTTCACTCGGGCCTTGAATTTTTTTTGTTAAATTGCCCGAGACTTCTCCTTTATTTGTTAATGTTTTCCAGGCTCACAAAGCTGCAGTTGATATTTGGCTATAGACCGCAAGCGGTAAGCCGGTCTGATCAGCAGCATGTTCCCTGACCAGTAAGCATTCGAAGTCCATCGGGCCACCTCGCCTCCAGCTGTAGCACAAGACTTGAGTTTAGTCGCGCGCGCGCTAGTGACAGTGCATCTGCCAAGAGTGCCTTTCATTCTAGATATTGCCCCATTGTGAGGAGGCAAGCTTTTGCAAATACTGCCAGTCCATAGGTGTCCTGGCAGTGCTGGCTAATCGCTTACTTGAGACACAGTGAAATTAACATTAACTCCATAAGCGCGGACGTCTCTGCTAATCTTTAACTTGTTATGTTTTACGGGCTGATGACGCGCTCACCATTAGCGTTTTTCTATGACTGGGAACATTTGCCTTATGGCATGTCGCCCTCCAGTGAACAGAAGGAGGTAGAGCCTTTCCCAGGCCCATAAGGCGGTGGGCTGAAGGCAGGGGAGCGGGAGAGCTAAGGGACCTGTTTACTTTCAGTTTAACCTTTTCTTTCCCGGGCAGGGCGAAAATGTTCATTTTGTATGTGCTGCTTCTCCTCTCGTTCCTCCTCTTTGGCTTGGGTATTCCTCATTAGATCTGATATCACTTAATGGCAAGGCTTGTATCTTTATGGGTATAAGGTAACTTTATCGGATTTTGTTAGCATCTGTCTTTTTAGCGTCTTTTTATTTGAATGTGTACCTAATCTTTTACTCCATTTTGTTTTTGACCTGTTTTTTTGAAGGTCTGTAAGGGCTTGTTGTGTTATCTTGGAGGCGATGTAGCCTTTGTGTTTAAAAAACAATGCTACAAGGACAATTACAACAGCCAATAAAATGATTAGGCAAGCTTCCGAATCCCTCTAGATCGTCAGAGAAAAGCATATCTCTCAGAACTAACCTTACAAAGAACTTTTTGGCGCAGTTTTGAATCCTCTTTGAAGCGAAGGGTCTCTCTGCGCCAGCAATGGCAAGTTCCCCGGTCCCGGGTCTTCGGCACCACTTGTCCCGCGCACAGTCTGCCGCAAGAACTTCACGCGGACAGGATTCTTCTGCGGTAATATTTATTGTGAATAGCTCTTTTAGGAGAAGGACCCCGAAATGGGGAAGAGGCACTGCTTATATATCAGTCTAGAGGGTTCTGTATTCTCTGGATTGGTGCACGTCCGATGCCTCATTTGTGTCCAATGCATGGGCTCGTAGCACAACAGGGGCCAATGCCTATTAGAGATATTAGGTGTGCGGGCTCAAAGTTCATGCGCACGATTGCAATGCATAGCCAACGGTGGGAAACGGCTTGTAGTGACTCAGAAAGTCGGCGCCATCTTTAGGGCACGGTGCGGCACACACTGTTTGTGTGGTAGGCTGCCAACATTTGCTATTATAATGTGTATGAGTGTTTGCCTGTATGCACGTGTATGTATTACAAGCAAGTCCAGTGCTTATGGAAGGCCAGAGAGCCTCTGGAACTGGATTTACAGACAGTTGTAAGCTGCTATGTGGGTTCTGGGAATGGAACCCAGGTCCTCTGCAAGAGCAGCCAGTGCTCTTAAACACTGAGACATCTTTCCACCTTCCTAAATTTAAAATTCCCTGCCAGCCAAAAGTGCTTTGATACTTTAGAAAGGGTTGCTTTCCTCATTGTCTTGACCCTATACCTGAGGAGAACAATCTTAAGGTAGAAAAGTTTATTTTTGGATCAAAGTTTATGGGAGAGAGTCCATTGTGGCAGGGAAGGCATGGCAGTGGGTAGCTCTGTGGACGTGGGAATGTGAGGGAGCTGCTTGCCCACATCTCAGGAGACCAGGAAGCAGGGAGGTGGCAGAAAGTAGGTCAGGGTATAAACCTCAAGGACTGCTTCCCAGAAATCTGCTTTTTCTGGCTAAGCCTGCCTTCCCTAAGGAACCATAATCTTCCAGAACAACACCACCAGCTGGGGACCAAAGGTTCAAATGCATGAGCCTGTGGGAGACATTTCACAGTCAAACCATAACAAGACCTTATTATACCTACCTAATTTTGAAGCACATTGAGCACAGACGGGGTGATGGTGAAGAAATAGATGGCAAGCAACTTGTATACTATTCTGCCCTTCAGAGCTGAAAATAAGATGGACTTTGAACTTTCCTGATTAAATCTAGACACTTCATGAATCTTAATGATCTCATTCATGAAAGAAAATCCCTGACCGGATTCACTTAGGCCGAGAAGAAATAAATAGATGTAAGCTCAATGGTATAATCCTTGCCCAGCATGTGTAAGACACTGAGTTTGATATTTAGCATAGCAAAAGTAAGAATGAAAGAAAAGAAAATGTGGATACGGGTTTGCCAAATGTCTTAGGGCCCTTGAGGAAGGTGATTTAATTGTCCAAAACATTTAGGTTATGAATTGAGTTTCAGTTATGTTTTCAAGCAAGTAATATTTCACAGCAGTAACATAATTATCTAGTGCCCGTTGAAGGTTAATTACAAAAGGTACTAAATGAAGCAACATGCATTATCTGGTGTGAAATATCCTCTGCTTTTCCCTATGATGCTCACTGCATGATATCGCGCCTTCGGCCCTCCAATCAGCCAACTTGTCCCATCACAACTCATACTAGAAATACATTTAAATCAGTGCATTGTATTTTGTTTACCTTTCAGAAGTTTCTTCTTCAATTATTATTATCATTACATATACATACATAAATTTATGCATATATATCCACTTGGTAGTGCTCATGTGTACGTGTGTTTAGGGGTGACCATTTGGGGTTAAATGACCTATCAGGGAGCTTGTCCCTGGAGAAAATGGATTTTACCTCCCTCGGCATCCATTGATTGCCTGTAGCTCTTTATCTGGCTGAGGGAACCTGTGAAATTCCTCCCATCCACATTGCACATTAACTGGTTTTGTCATTCTGCAGATCTAGATAGGCAACCATACTGTGAAGATTTCAGGGGTGCAGCTTCCCTATCAAGTCTAGAATGCGTTTCTGGCAGTTGGTGTCTTGTCCCCCTGGCTCTTCCAGTCTTTCTGTCCCTTCCTTCATGGTGTTTCCTGAGCCTTGAGTATAGAGGTGACTGTAGTGTATCCGTAGGGCTGGGCATCTTACGGTCACTTACTCTCTTCATTTTGACAAGTTGTGGAACTTTGTAATAATCTACTTTGCAAAAGGAAGCTTCTTTGATAAGACAGAGGCTTTTAGTAAATAACTTGTCTAAGGTTATGGAGTCGTAAATAGGGAAGATAAGTATCCAAGTCTGCTCAACTGTCAAGGCCACATTTCCATTATGACAAGGCCACATTTCCATTATGACATAGTACTTTCTCTTTTGGATTTTTTTTTTTAAGATAAGCACTTAGTGACCTGAAAAAACAAGTTTTGGAGACATAATCTCTGAGTCTGGTAGCTTTCGCATGGTCTTCTCTCCATACATGTCTGTCTTCAAATAAAAGAGAATAAACCCCAGTTGATGCTGCTCCATCTGGGTATGCTGATGGTTGCCAGGGACAACAGGATCAAACGGTGCAGAGCAGAGCAGAGCAGAGATGGCTGTCTTATTAGCGAAGCAGACCACTCTCTGGAGACCCAACCTCTCCTTTTCATTTGTCTTATTGATTGCTGTTAATTCCCATACTCATTCCAGAATGAGTCAAAGGGATAGGATTAAGCTTGAATCAAACAGACCTACCCTTTGAGTCGAGGCTCATTTCCCAATCCATGCCAATGATGTAGCTCTGTGGAGAGACTATGAAACAAAGCTCAGAGCATGAATCAGAGTACAGTTCTCCCTCCTCCATCAGGTAGAAATAGTTCAGTCTTTCTCCGTCCTTCAGGTACATTTCCATATACCAAATCTCCATGCTGCTTTATTTAGGATCCTGTGCTTTTTAGAGAGACTGCATTCCAGTTCATAACCACCAGTGGATGCCTCTTTTGCCTTTGTAACAAACTCACAGTGAAGAAAATGCTTTAGCCAAGCTGAATAGTGGGAGAAGTGCGGCTCTCATTGGAAAGTCTTGCCAAACACACCAACTCTGTAGAAAACTCTGTTATTTTGAGTTTTTAAAGAACATTTTTTTTTTTTTTTTTTAAATTTTTTTCCTTTTTTATTGATTTTTGTGTATTTCAGACATCATTTTTCAATTTGTTCAGGCATTTCCCCTTTTCCTTCCCCCCACCCCACCCAGATCATGCATCTGCCATAACTGTCCTTCGCTTCTCTCAGTCTTTTTTTATGTTTAGGAATTCACATGTTCCTCAAATGAACTTTATATTACTCTAAATATATACCTCCACCCATATTTAGTTAATTACAGAGTCTGAAAATAATTGGTGGGTAGATTCTCTTGGCATTACTTATAACAACATAGTTTGCCTTCAGATAAACAGAAATGTAACAATAATGTTATTTCAGCTTGCCTTTCATCTGGGGGATTTGGTGTTAGCAGCCACAAATGAGGGAAATCATTCTCTTTTGTCTTTTCTGGGACTGTGTTACTTCACTCAGCATAATGGCTTAAGCTCCATCCATTTACCTACAAAGTTCATAATGCCGTCTTTCTTTTCTAATGAATAGTACTCCTTGTGTGGATGTACCCATTTTTGTCCCATACCACTTGTCTGTGAGGGGCATTTGGGTTGGTTCCAGCTCTTTGCTATTGTGACGAAGAGCTGCAATAAACATGGATGTGCTATGCATCTTGCAGTAGGATGAGTCTTTGGGGTATATTACCCAGGAGTGGTATGGATGGGTCAGGTGGTAGGCTCATTCTGAGTCTTTTAAGGGTTCTCCACATCTTTCCATAGTGGTTGTACAAGTTTGCATTCCACCAGCAGTGGATGAGTGTTCCCCTTTCCCTACAACCTCTCCCAGCATCATGTTGTCTTTTGTTTTCTTGATCTTAGCTAGTCATACTGGAGTGAGATGAATATCTGAGAGTGGTTTTAATTTGCACTTCTTATTAATGATGTGAACACTTTTTAAGATGTTCTCAGCCATCTTAATCCCCCACTAGCTCTTACTCCATCTTTTGAGTAGGTCATTTGTCTTCTTCTTGGTTTGAGTAGTTATATATTTTGATGTTAATGCCTGTCAGATGTGTCACTGGTGAAGGTTCCTCCCACTACTGTGTTTCTCTTCACTTCCCTGATTTTTTTTACGCTTTTGAGTTTGTATGAGGTCCCATTGTCGACTGTTGACCTTACTTCCTGTGCAGCGGCTGTCTGATTTAGAAAGTCTTTTCCTAATCCAGTAAATTTTTTAACCAAATAATTTAAAGACAAATGTTTGTACTCTATGAATGGTGTTTTGTGTGAGGTAATGTTCCATTTATTTAAAAGGTTAAGAAATTTGTATTATTGAATTTTAAGGAAAACAGCTGTAAAATTGTGAACCATGCTTGTGATTGTGTTTTGGACATTAAGTGTAGCTAAATTTTAAAATATCTTTAAAGAAATAAAATTGGTAGTGGAAATTGGTATGTTTTAAAAAGAACCTCAGGAATCTCTTAGGAGGATTATGTAAAAAGTGATTTAGAGAATGGCAGATCTTAGTTGTAGAATATCACTTAAAAAAACAGTAAGCAGCTGGATGAGGTGGTACATGCCTTTAATCCTAGTACTTGGGAGGCAGAGACAGGCAGATCTTTGTGAGTTCAAGGCCAGCCTGGTCTATATAGCGAGTTCTGGGCCAACTGGGCTACAGGGTCTCAAAAAGACCCAAAAAAAAAAAAAAAGCCAACAACAATAACAACAAAAAACACCAAGCAAGTTTATTGTGTGGTTGCAGTAGTTATTATGGATCTTAGTTTAGAGTCTGTCTACAGAGCTGTTCCAACTGCCTAGTTTATACAAAAAGCAGCAGCATGACTTCAAACACCACAGTACTAAAAAGCACAGGTGTTTCATGCTATAACTTAAAAAATGTTAGCTGGGCGTGGTGGTGCATGCCTTTAATCTTAGCACTCCAGAAGCAGAGGGAGGTGGATCTTTGTGAGTTCAAAGCCAGCCTGGTCTACAGAATGAGTTCCAGGTCAGTTGGGGCTACAGGCGAGACCTATTCGAAAAGAAATAAAGTAAGAATCACATAATTTTTAAATATCAGTTTTTATAAAGTATCAAAATAATTTGATTATCCTTGGGGAAAATGGCTGGAACTGAGCCCTTTCAATGTAACTACATCCCCTGTAGAGCTCCAAACCAGCAGCAGAACAAGGAGCAAATGAGGACCGCTCAGTAGCCAAGGATGTGCCAACTTTAAGATGAGACATGAACTCCTGCTTTTCATGCTTCCCATGGCATGGAGCTTACATTGGCATTGGGCTGGGATGATGCTCCATGGTTTCCACATTGATTCATTTTCTTTTGCTTCTTCTCCAACTTCTTCTCGCCTCACCACACAGCAGTGTCCTCACCTCACAGCAGTGTCCTCACCACACAGCAGTGTCCTCACCACACAACAGTGTCCTCACCTCACAGCAGTGTCCTCACCTCACAGCAGTGTCCTCACCTCACAGCAGTGTCCTCACCACACAGCAGTGTCCTCACCTCACAGCAGTGTCCTGCACCTCACAGCAGTATCCTCACCTCACAGCAGTGTCCTCACCACACAGCAGTGTCCTCACCTCACAGCAGTGTCCTCCCTCACAGCAGTGTCCTCACCCACAGCAGTGTCCTCACCACAGCAGTGTCCTCACCTCACAGCATTGTCCTCACCACACACAGTGTCCTCACCTCACGCAGTGTCCTCACCTCACAGCAGTGTCCTCACCTCACAGCAGTGTCCTCACCTCACAGCAGTGTCCTCACCACACAGCAGTGTCCTCACCTCACAGCAGTGTCCTCACCTCACAGCAGTGTCCTCACCACACAGCAGTGTCCTCACCTCACAGCAGTGTCCTCACCACACAGCAGTGTCCTCACCTCACAGCAGTGTCCTCACCTCACAGCAGTGTCCTCACCACACAGCAGTGTCCTCACCTCACAGCAGTGTCCTCACCACACAGCAGTGTCCTCACCTCACAGCAGTGTCCTCACCACACAGCAGTGTCCTCACCTCACAGCAGTATCCTCACCACACAGCAGTGTCCTCACCTCACAGCAGTGTCCTCACCACACAGAAGTGTCTTCACCTCACAGCAGTGTCCTCACCTCACAGCAGTGTCCTCACCACACAGCAGTGTCCTCACCTCACAGCAGTGTCCTCACCTCACAGCAGTGTCCTCACCACACAGCAGTGTCCTCACCTCACAGCAGTGTCCTCACCTCACAGCAGTGTCCTCACCTCACAGCAGTGTCCTCACCACACAGCAGTGTCCTCACCTCACAGCAGTGTCCTCACCACACAGAAGTATCCTCACCTCACAGCAGTGTCCTCACCTCACAGCAGTGTCCTCACCTCACAGCAGTGTCCTCACCACACAGCAGTGTCCTCACCTCACAGCAGTGTCCGCACCTCACAGCAGTGTCCTCACCACACAGCAGTGTCCTCACCTCACAGCAGTGTCCTCACCACACAGCAGTGTCCTCACCTCACAGCATTGTCCGCACCTCACAGCAGTGTCCCACCCACAGCAGTGTCCTCACCACACAGCAGTGTCCTCACCTCACAGCAGTGTCCTCACCACACAGAAGTGTCCTTCACCTCACAGCAGTGTCCACAACTCCAGCAGTGTCCTCACAGCAGTGTCCTCACCTCACAGCAGTGTCCTCACCACACAGCAGTGTCCTCGCCTCACAGCAGTGTCCTCACCACACAGTAGTATCCTCACCTCACAGCAGTGTCCTCGCCTCACAGCATGTCCTCACCACACAGAGTTCTCACCTCACAGCAGTGTCCTCAGCCTCACAGCAGTGTCCTCACCACACAGAAGTGTCTTCACCTCACAGCAGTGTCCTCGCCTCACAGCAGTGTCCTCACCACACAGAAGTGTCTTCACCTCACAGCAGTGTCCTCGCCTCACAGCAGTGTCCTCACCACACAAGTGTCCACACTCACAGCAGTGCCTCACCACACAGCAGTGTCCTCACCTCACAGCAGTGTCCGCACCTCACAGCAGTGTCCTCACCTCACAGCAGTGTCCTCACCACACAGCAGTGTCCTCACCTCACAGCAGTGTCCTCACACCTCACAGCAGTGTCCTCACCACAATCACAGCAGTGTCCTCACCTCACAGCAGTGTCCTCACCGACACAGCAGTGTCCTCACCTCACAGCAGTGTCCAGCACCTCACAGCAGTGTCCTCACCCAAGCAGTGTCCTCACCAGTCACAGCAGTGCCTACACACAGCAGTGTCCTCACCAACGACAGTGTCCTCACCTCACAGCATTGTCCTGCACCTCACAGCAGTGTCCCACCTCACAGCAGTGTCCTCACCACACAGCAGTGTCCTCACCTCACAGCAGTGTCCTCACCTCACAGCAGTATCCTCACCACACAGAGTGTCTCACCTCACAGCAGTGTCCTCCCCTCACAGCAGTGTCCTCACCACAAAGCAGTGTCCTCACCTCACAGCATTGTCCTCACCACACAGCAGTGTCCTCACCTCACAGCAGTGTCCTCACCACACAGCAGTGGGTCCTCACCTCACAGCAGTGTCCCACCTCACAGCAGTGTCCTCACCACAAAGCAGTGTCCTCACCTCACAGCAGTGTCCTCACCACACAGAAGTGTCTCACCTCACAGCAGTGTCCTGCACCTCACAGCAGTGTCCTCACCACACAAGCAGTGTCCTCACCTCACAGCATGTCCTCACCACACAGCAGTGTCCTCACCTCACACGCATGTCGCCACCCCAACCCCCAAGACCCCCAGCAGTGTCCGCACCTCACAGCAGTGTCACTCAACCTACACAGCAGTGTCACCTCACAACCGACACTGTTTCCACAGATCCTCATCATGTTTTCCTTCTCTGATGTCCTCACACTGAGACTGTGCAGCTTCCAGTCTCTACGTGTGTCATTTTCATGAAGTCCTCTTCTACTCCTGCCTGGTTCAACTTCCCTCTGCTTGTGGTGTTTCTGTGGCTTCCATCATCCCTCAGGGCATTCGCATTGTTGACCCTGAGGTCTCTAGTAGAGTTAAACCAAGCCTGAGCTACGCAGCAATTTTGATTCTTCCCACTGAAGCAGTTCATGATATGTGGAAGCAGATCAGTCACCAGCAAAATTTCTACATAACTCTCCTGATGGTTCTAGAAGTATAGGGAACATCAACAATTATTGGATCTTTATTTTTGCTAGAAGTATTTGGTTTATCTTCATAACCTTCAAATTCTTCATTATTATACAACTCACTCTCAGTATCTCCTTCTGGGGTCTCTGCATCTTCAAAATCTCCTTGGCCCTTCCAATTAGAATACCACTTTTTAAATTACCCAAATTTAGAGAATATCCATTTAATAGAATTATAATAACTAATATTTAAAAACTCACCAGAAACAAAAGAATAGCTAGTATATTCTTGAGTATTTATAAATATTAATTTTTTTCATTAATATTTAATTCATACATGTACTTTGTTTTTATTTTAATAAATTTAAGTGTATTATGTTGTTTTTTAAATTTTAATTTATTTGTCTGTGTGAATGTACTGTCTGCCTGTAGGTTTGTGCACCCATGTCCATGCAATGCCAGGAGGTCAGAAGAGGGCGTCAGATTCCCCTGGAACTGGAGTTAAAGATGGTTTCTCAGCCGCCATGTGGGTGCTGGGGATCGAACCCAGGTCCTCTGTAAGAGCAGTCAGTTGCTCTTAACCACTAGGCCATCTCTCCAGTCCCCATACAATGTATTTTGATCATGTACACTCTCCTTCCACCAGCTTCTCCCAGGTCCCTACCTACCCACCGAACTTCATGTCCTCTTTTTTTATTTTCATGTCTAACAAAGCCCAATTGGTATTGCCCTTATATTCTTGGGCGGGTGGTTATTCCCAGCACCACAGTCCACAGTCCACGTACTTTATGATACATTCTTTTTTTTTTGGTCTTTTCGAGACAGGTCTCCCTGCGGAACCACCTGTAGACCAGGCTGGCCTTGAACTCATAAATATCCGCCTGCCTCTGCCTTCCAGGTGCTAGGAGTAAAGGCATGCACCACCACTCCAGGGGAAGATACATTCTTAAAGAAAACTGACTCTTCCTTCCCAAAGCAATCAGTGGCACTTTTTTCTCAGGCAGGTGTGGGACATTGTGCCCACTTCCAGCTCCATGTTGATATTTTGTCTACCTGAGCTTGTGCATATATTGTCATGCTATATCAAATGCTGTAAGTCATAGGTGCACCTGTCCTCTGCTGTGTCTGGAAAACATTGTTTCCTTATATTCATCCACCATCTCTGGCTTTTACAATCTTTCTACCCCCTTTTCCTACAAGTGATCCTGAGCCGGTTGGCGAGGTTAAACATGTGTGAATCATCCAGTAAGTCGCACTCGCAGTCTCTTTTGTTCTCTGCACTGGCCCATTGCTGGGTCTCTGCATTAGAACTTGCTTCTTATTGCACAAAGCTGGTCTCTAGTAAGGGTTGAGCATGGCACTAATCTATGGGTTTAATGATAAGTCATTAGGAGTGTGTTTAGTACTATGCTTAGTTAGCAGAGTAACAGGAGTAGATTTTCCTCTTAGGACCACAGCCTGTTTAACTATAGGTTCTTGGCTCTTGTAATGGTGTCCAGGTATGGGTTTCATCTTTGGGGAATGGGCTTTAAATAAAATAATAATTTCACTATATCAGCTATTCACATCCTCATGGTAACTAAGCTTCTTCACTTTACAGGGTTAGGGATGGTTGGGATAGGGAAGTTATCATATGAGTAACAAGATCCAAACTCAAAAACTGAGGTCCCACAGCACTGTTTTCTGCTCTTCTACCACATGACGTACATATTTCTCAGTTTCTAGGTCTTCTTCCCAAAGTATTTGCCCCAGCAGCTCTCCACTCAACAACTCTTACCTCAATGGTTACTTTCCCTCATTAAGCTTCACTACAGTGCACACAATCTGCGTCTCTCTAGCGATTAATGACAAGCTCAACCTGTGAATGACATGTGGATAGTTGTGCCAAAAGCTTACATAATATTTCTAATTATAAGTGGGTTTTTATTCATTTCTTCAGTTTGCAGGTAAGAAAACTGAAGCTAGTGAGGTAAAACTTTCCAGGACAAGGCCCTTCAGCTTTGAGGAGGCAGAGATAGGACTATACTTTGAGTCTTACTTTTTCTGCTATGTCATAATGCCTTGAACTTCAGTATCTAGGGCTTGGGGATCAGCGCACCGTTAAAGGCTGAGGCTAAGAACTTCAAAAAAACAAAAAAACAAAAACAAAAAAAACAAAAAAACAAACAACAAAAACAAAACAGAGGCATATTCTTAGACATAGGAGAAGAGTGTCTCCTTCCGGCTTTTATGGTAGAAAGATGTGGTATGGAATGAATGCCACACAAATAGGAAATCAAAAGCAGCTTTGTCCAGAAGGTGGTTCAGGGGCCCTTCATCTTCATATTGGTCTCCCAGGAGCCCCAGGAGCCTGGGTCCCCTCTGAAGAGCCACCACCTCAGCCAAAATTACAATACTTGCTTTCCTCTCTTTCATGCATTGTAATATCACTAAGCAATTAGGGCTGGAGGATTTGGCCTCACGGTTAAGAGACGCAACTGCCTCTGCATAGAGACCTGTGTTCATCCCCATGCACCCAACGGCGGCTGGAGGGCAAGCTTTAACTCAGTTTCCAGGGGAATCCGAGACTCTCTTCTGACCTCCGCGGCATTGCACGACACAGGTGCACAGACCTGCATGCAGACAGCACATTCATACACATAAAAAGAAAAAAAAAAACAATTCCTTTAATATCAGGAATGAAATAAGAGGGCTTCCTTTTGTTACTTGATTCTTCAAGTATTACCTAGAGGATTATGACAAGAGGAAGTGATAAAAGGGTTAAAAATAAGAAAGGATATGATAAAGTGTCTGTATTAGTCAGCTTCTCTATTACTGTAATAAAACACTGACACAGAAGAAACATATGACAGAAAGAGTTTATTACTGCTTACATTTCCATGGTCACAGTCCATTTCTGAGGGGAGTCAGGGCAGGAACCCAAGGCAAGAACATGGAGGGAAAAAAATGAGGGAGAGAAAATGGAAAAATGTGCCTACTGGCTTGCACCCTCTGGCCTGTGCTCACCCTGCTGTTATATACAACACAGGGCCACCTGCCTGGGGATGGCCCTGACCAAAATAGGCTGGCCTTGCCACATCAATTAATGTTAGAAAATGCCTCACACTTCTGGCATGTTGTGGAAGTAATTCCTCAAAGCTCCCTCTTCTCCTTTATTTTAAGTCAAAAGCTATAGTTAACCATCACAATATATCTATTTTCAGATAACATGATCCTGTAAATAAAATATTCAAAAATTACATAAGAAAAATTTAGGCCTGGTAAACATTTTCATCAAAAAGCAGAAGACAAAATTATTATACAAAAATAAGTATCTACCAGGCGTGGTGGCACACACCTTTAATCCCAGCATTTGGGAGGCAGAGGTAGGTGGATCTCTGCAAGTTCTTTTTTTTTTTTTGGATCTCTGCAACTTCAAGGCCAGCCTGGTCTACAGAGAGTTGCAGGACAGCTGGGGCTATAGGAATACCTTGTCTTGAAAAGACCAAAAAAAAAAAATCAGTATCCATTTGTGTACTATTAATGAACGTTTATGAAAAAAATTTCCATTCCCATTAGTTAAAAAGAGAAATGGGTATGTGTGTGCATGTGTGCACACATCACTACAAAGTTACAGTGACAAAATCATCATCATTGGCAAGTAAATAGACATGTTGATCAAAGTAAAATAGAAAATCCAGAAGTAAAACCACACATCTATACAATTCTAATTGTCTACATTGATATCAATGATATGCTTTGAATAAAATACAGTCATTACAAGACATGGTGGTATGAAAATTGAATAACTACATGGAGATAATTCAAAATAGAGACATAGTTCTAAAATGTCTTAAAGTCACCAAATATCTGAAATACTGTAATTTAAGACTAGAAATGTTGAAACTTTTACAGGAAAATATAGGGAATAACACACCAATAGAAAGAGAATGAGCAAAGAACTTCTGGAAAAGAACATCAGTATTACCAGAAATAATCCCAAGAATTTTCAACTATGAAATTAAAAAGCTGTGCAAATTATGGAATCAATCACTGGAGTGAAGAGATGGCATGAATAAAAGCAAAACACTTTGCAAACTATAATTCAGACAAATTATTAATAGCCACTATTTTATGGAAATGCAAAAATTAAATACCAAAAATCCAAATCACCCAGTCAACAAAGGAGCTTAATTAACAGAGTAGAAATTTCTCAAAAGAGGAAATAAAAATGGTCAATAAATATTTTAAAACAAGTTTAATAGTCTTAATGTTTAAGGAAACCCAAATTAACAAGATAATGAGTAGCAACAAATGCTGGTGAGGATATTAGGAAGAAATAACTCTTATTCATGCAATGCTTCTAGTAATGTAAACTGATTTAGCAATTACCAAAATAATCTGGATGTTCCACACTACACTAGAAATAGAACTACTATGGAATCTAATTATACCACTCCTCAAAGGACTCTAAATTAGTAGACTACATAGGCATACACATATTTGCATTTATCGATTCACTATTCCTGATAGCTCAGAAATGGAACTGTCTTACATTTCCATCAGTAAATTGATGGAAGAAGAAAATATGGTATGTGTGCACAATGGGATTTTTTTTTACCTGTAAAGAAAAAGTTAAGAGTTGAAAATCGTATTTGTAGGAAATGGATGGAATTACGAATCATTTTTTAAAGTGAAATAATCCAGATTTAGGAAAACAAGCATGGCATGTGTTTTCTTATATGTGCTGCCTCTGTCTACATTTGTGTTTATTTTCTCTCTCTCTTTCTTTCTCTCTCTTTCTGTCTTTTGTGGTGTGTGTGTGTGTGTGTGTGTGCGTGCGTGTGTGCGCGTGTGTGTGCGTGTGTGTTCGTGTGTGTGTGTGTGTGTGTGTGTGTTTGCATCTATGGAGGTCGTGAAGGGCATGAAGAGTTCTTAATGGAACAGGTCCCAGAAGCAGAGAGAAACAGGATGCATGTGATATGAAAGCAGAGCCACAGGGGGAGAGGAAGACATTATCAAAATGGGAATGGTGACTGNATTGTTGATCACGTGCTATAAAAAATATATGGGAGCAAGTTGGTACGAAGATGTGGATTAGAAAAAGTAATTTGACCTGGATAAAAAAAATGATTACAACAAATCATTCCAATACCAATCGTATTCGGCTCGCGACACAAAAAAATATAGGATATTGCTTAATATAATGATTAATATTCGTTGATTAAGTTATGTATTAATATCGTCTTGTGTGCATGCTATGTGTGTGTTGAGGCTCTATGACAATGCTTATGGTGGTTCAAACTTGGGCCTAAA
Source organism: Rhizomys pruinosus (assembly GCA_009823505.1). NCBI lineage: Eukaryota > Metazoa > Chordata > Mammalia > Rodentia > Spalacidae > Rhizomys > Rhizomys pruinosus. The sequence goes on along the minus strand of VZQC01005157.1, from coordinate 67,890 downwards.
CTCGTTAGTCTAGTTTCTCTCACTTCCACCTTTAGAAGATTACCAATGAGATGTACTCAGTCGTCGCCCAAAGTTGTTATGCATTTCTACTTATTCTTGTCTTTAGACATTTTACTGAGTGCCCTAATTATCGGAGAGATTATATCTAAAAATGGAAAAAAAAAAAATCAAAGTCCATGGGGCGGTAGTGCGGAACGCCTTTAACCTAGCCTGGGGAACAGAGGCAGGGGGATCTTTGGAGGTTCAAGGCCAGCCGTCTACAGATGGGCGAGGTTCCGTTACAGCTGAGTGGCGGGGTACAGAGCAGCCCCGTGGTTCTCAAAAAGACTAGAGAAAAAGAAAAAGAAAGAGGAAAGAAAACACACACCCACAGACACCCACACACACACACACCAAGAGCGCTAAAAGTTCGGCAAGTTCCCAAAATCCTCCGACAAAGTAGAATCTTTTGCTACAACCTGGTGGATTTGGACCTTCAAGAATTGATGGGAAGACGTCCCACTGGCTAAAGACAGTGCATATTTCAAGAACATGGCTGGAGCTATGGACTGAACGGATCTGGAAACCATCTCCTCGCTGGAAGTTTAATCTCTTGTTTGAAACCATATCAAGCTCTAAGTAAAAATAAAATTATGGTCCCAAACCGCAAGCTTTTTAATATCCCATTTGATGGATTAACTTCACAACAGATGGGTTAGCAAACATATGCCAAATGAGATTAATAATGAGACACATGCCAAATTTTCACTTTCTTATCTATTAGTAATCCACAGCCGATCCGTATTGGAATTAAACTACCACTCCATCATTGCATTGAGGAAACTTACTTATCTTAACACTTAATTAAACTATAGGCAGATTAAAGCCAGGTTGGCTTCAGCGAAGGAAGTCGATGAATATTACGGGCGAGGAAATACACCCCAAGATGGCTCAAAATTACAGTAGAAAATAGTGACATCTTGGTATGTTCAACAAAGAATAAAGATTAACACATTGACAAAGAAAATAAATATACTGTATAACAAATTTCATTATTTCATCCACCCCCCAGTACAGGAAGAGCCTGCGGTTAATTAAACACTAAGCAGCTACACAGATCATGTCCACAAAGATCAGCCCTACGTAGATCATGGAACCAAGAGTGATAATAATCAAAATAATAACAAAAGGAAACATAAATAGCCTGTACAATCGGTCCGAACAGTCAGAACTGGTTAAGAAGACCGTCCTATGTAACAACTCACTGTAACTCATAGTCCCCCTCACCCGCAAAACACCTGTCTCTAAACAATACATACATCAACTCGAATAGCACCAGACCAAAATTTCTATTTCTCTCAGGTAGCTAGTGTCAATAACCACTCCATATCTCCCAACAGCAACAGCAATGCTCAGCCCCCTCCCCTGCCTACCCACTTCATACAGTATACTCCTGCCTTCTAACATGCTCGCCTTTATGAGTACAAACATCCCTCATGTAAAACCAATTTGCAGGCTGTTGTGCCCAAACCCCCGCAGCCCCACCATCCAGCGGGGGGGGGGGCTTGTATGTTCAATAAAGTTGATCAAATGAGTGTCCAGACTATATTGCTGTAGTTTCGCCATTCACCCCAATCGCAGCCCTTACATTCTACCACTCCCCCTCTTCTGCAGATTGTTCCCTAGGCTTAGAAAGGGGTGCTCTTTCTAAAAGAGTGCCTGTGCCCCTTTTCTAAGCCAGGCACTCTTTTAGAAAGAGCACCCCCCCCTTTATTTTCTCTAGTAGCTGGCCTGCATTTTACTATACTGGATTGACAGATGCTTTGCATTTTGCCTAACTGGCAGATTGATTTGCACAAAAGCATCATGGGTACCTCTCTTTTCTGGTACCTCTTGTCTCTGGCACAGATAAGTTTACTGGGAGATCTGGGGAAATTGCCATCTCCCATCTGAGAAAGAAACTGCTCATTTGGGGTTGTTAACCAAAAAATGCCTAGTTAATTTCTACCTCCTATTCTCATTACTCTTCCCAATAGAGAATTGGGCTGCCATTCAAACTGGCTTCTTCCAATGCTAAAAAGTGATGCTGTGTGTGGCCACTAGGTTACTCCTTCTGAGGGTCTATCTAAAAGACCCAAAAGTACAGCTATAGAGAAAAGAAGTCCCCAACTGTTCCCTGTGAAAGAGAAGTAAAGACGAGATTAGTTAGGCACATGTTTTAGGCAGGGAACTGGGAGAAGTCAGAAGAGGGTGAATTTTAATTGTCCAATTTAAAGTGCTTTAGAATTTCTGTATGAGGGCTTCCAAAATCATCCATTCATTGGATTTCTTCTCATTTCTCATTTAGCCATCATAGCTGGACACAGAACCTGCTTTTTAGACATTTTGATAGCTGTTGAAGTGGCTAGAGACAGTGTAAGTTCCCCTTAAATGGCTTGTAGATAGAGAAGAAATGTAACCATCATTTATTTTTTATCACAATAGTGGACCTATAGCTTCGGAACTTTAAGTATAGGGAAAGACAATATTTAGGGCTTTAAAGAAATATACTGATTACTTTAATTTTTGGTTATACTTTCCTTTTGGGTGTTTAAGACCGTTCACTTGAGCCACATTAATCAAGATTTCTAATCAAGTCAGTTGAGAATCTAATCATCAGGTATCACTCAGGTCTTGGGAGGAGCCCCTGTATTCTTTGCCTTTCCTTTTTAGCAATTCCATCTATGCGAGGGTAAGTCACAAGGTTTGGCTTGACCTTGCTGTTAGATTATAATGGTGCAAACTCTGATACAAGACAGGCACATGAAGAAACATGGTGGTGTAGCAGCAACAGCAATAGCAGCAGGATGGTGACTGAAGCTCACCCCTTTATAGCCATGGGTGGGACTTCAGGTACTGGGGAAGGGGTCAGAAGATTGACAGCCTCTGGAGGAAGTGGACATCTGTGTGTCCCTTTGGAATTCTGGGAAGCCCATATCTAACATTCCAGACTTTTGATTATGATAAGGGAATGGGATGCTCTTCTCTCTTCTGTATCTGCTTCAGAACTGAGGGGGGATGAAGACTCAGGGGGAACAATGGTCAGGCTGGAGGGTTAGAATCTGGTCTCCCATCTTATCTGCTCTGGGCGATTGGTGTTTTTGGTCCACATCGATAGTGGCCAGTAGTTAGAGGACATTTTCTCTGCAACTGAAAAGACAAGCTGGTTGAGTCTTATATGAGTGTACCAGTGCACTGACTTCACAGTAACAACAAGGGCCAGGGGGCTACTGGGTGCATTAACAATTGGAGGGTACCTGTCAAGGGTTTCCAGAAGGAAAGAGGAAATGTACCCTATTCTGAGGAATTGAGAAAAAGTTTTAGTGTACAGGGCTCCAGAATGAGGGCCAGTTTTTGTAGGAAGATCCAGTTCTCAGCTAGCATCCCTCAGGGCACCCTGCCCCAAGGAGGAGCAAACAACGTGGCCTAGCTGGGTGATGCTGGGTGGGGCAACCTGCAGTGGTGCAGGTTGGGTGGGGGGGCGGTGGCTATGATTGGCTTTTTTAAAAACAGGCTGTAACAGATTGGAAAGAGGTCCCCGTGCAGACCACCAATCTGGGTACCTGGTGTTGTGAGTGGACATAGGCTGAAGATAGGCCAACAGCCTTCAGCCTGAAATTCTTGTCCAGGGTTCAGCAGTCTCTGGGCAGGTAGGAAGTCAAGGCCAAGAGTGGAGCACATGTCTCGTGGGTCTAGACTAAGGGCTTGAGTTGGAAGTACCACCCAGTCCAGGCTACAGGAAGTAGCCGGCTCTTCTCTGGGCCAAAAGGCCAGCTCCCTACCACAGCTGCTAACAGGTGCTGTGTTCCCCTCCCACTTAGCAGGGCCACATGGTCCTTTTTGGGCAAAAAAGGAAAACCTACAAGTTTTAGTACACAGGGCTCCAGAATGAGATCCAGCATAAACATGAAACTCTAAAAAGGTGATATTTTCTAGCATGTCATAGTAAATCTGTCATCCATCTCTGAGATATTTTCGAACATGACATAGTAGGTTTCTAAAGTGGCACAGTAGGTCTCTCACCTCTCACTCTGGTAATAAGGTGTAAGTTATTTCGTTTTCTCTTTTAATTATAGTTTCCTGTAGGGGATTTTAAACCACGCAGTTAGCTCAGATAAATTAAATTAGTTTTGGTGTTAAGGTCAGTTGAGGTTCTGAACCTTAGGGGGTCACTCAGGCCTTGCACCTGGCTCTTTTTACCAGTTCCATCTACGTGAGGACAGTCAGGTCTTGCTTGACCACAGCTTCCCTTTGAAGTGTGAAGTTTCTCCTCTATTGACTTTCCTCATTTGACTGCACACTGGCTGGATGAAGTCCTTTTAAGTGAATCTCCAAGACCTCCCTGGCCTGGGATGACTGGTGACTCACTGCCATAGGACATGTAGAAAGGTGCCTATGCAGGACCCTAAGATTTAAGTGGACCTTAGAGAGTAAGGGCCAAAAGACTGTCTCTTGAAATCCTTCTTGCCAAATCAGATTGGAGCTTTAAGCATGGTTGTTAAACCTCCAAGAGGATCAGTTGAATGAATTTGGTATTTCAATTACTATATAAAAGGTAAGTAAAGCTTGAACATTGACTTAAGCAGTCTTAATAAATTCTTAATTGCTGTGGCAACACACTCTAATAGTAAAAGCTCATGGTAGGAACATGGGGGTAGTAAATGCAGCACAGGCTAGGAAAGGATACTTCTCTCTGTCTTGTATTGCTGGCTCATGTTTAGCCTATTGTGTACAATATAGTAATGTCTGGCCAAGGATGGCATTGCCCACAATGGGCCCAGGCCATTCCAATGAAGGCAATTATTGAAGTTTCTTAGCCCAGGTATATCAAGGTGACATTAAACCTATTCAGAAAAGCCTACAATGTGTTCTTTTCTTTTAATTTAATTTTATTTTTATTTATGTGTACGAATGTACTGTCTGCATGTGGGTTTGTGCACCCATGATGTGCAATGCCGCGGAGATCAGAAGAGAGTGTCAGATTCCTCTGGAACTGGAGTGCTCCTGGAATTGGAGTTACAGACTGTTCTCAGCTGCCATGTGTGTGCTGGGGTTCAAACCCAGGTCCTCTGCAAGAGCAGTTGGAGTTCTTTACCATTAGGCTATCTCTCCAGCCCATGTTCTTTAAGGTTTATAAATGCCATTTAGGTACTCAAAGTAGAATGGATTTAAACCATGAAAGGAAAAAAAAATAGCATAGCCCAGGAGACAAACCCAAGATAATAAAGAGGCTAAAAGCAATACCTTCTGGGACTATCTCAAATGAAGGTCATGTCACTTGTCACCAGATTTTGAATTGTAGCTTTGAGAAGGTAAAGGAGGATGGGGGGGATTATCAAATACCTATAGCAGACAGCAAATACTTAAGCTCAGGCAAATTGGTTTCAGTCAGACTGTCCCATGTGGTCCCCAGAAGTAAAATCTATTTTTTTCTTAAAAATATTGAAAGTAACATGTGCAAAGTATAACATATATAAAACATTTTAGTATGTATGGGTAAGTCAATATTTATATATGTCAGTGTCATCTGAAGCTGTAACAGGGTGTTTAGTACCTGCAAGGGGACTATCCACAGGTTTCACAGTACTGAGAATTTCCAGCTGTGGACCACAATTTCTTGAATATTCTATAACTACATTATAGAATTCTTAAAAGTGAACAGTACTTATTTATACACTCATAAATAAGGTTCCAATAATTAAATTTGGTGATGGCAGTTTATAAAGGTTGTTCTGAGCAGAAGCACATACATTGCTATCATACACAGACAGATCTTAATATGCTGTAACTGTATTACAGTTTTTGACAATATCATACACATACATATACACATTTATCCACACATCGATATGAGTTTTAATCCTAGTGTTTGTACTGAACAGTCACATACATTGGAAAAAACACCTTTGAAATATTATTTAAAGCATGCAGCCCTAATTAATTGCACTGCCAGGTCTGATATAGCTAATACAATTTCTTTTATCATGCTGTCATTAACATCTTTCACCTTTGGTTCTAAAACTATGAACGTATTGAAATATTTTAACAAATTATAGCAAACAGAATTACATATCTAGCCATTACTAAAGTTACAGTACAATAATTAAAGAACTGACAATAGCAAAAGCATTTAGGCTGTATCACTGGAGGGAAGAGATTGCAAGGGAAGCCATGTGCCATTGTCCAAGTGCCAGAGTATAAATGAATCCAGGGATTTTTAAATTGGTTTCTGGTCAGAAGGATGGTGGTACAGCTATCAGAAGCCTGGTTAAATAGGAGAAAAGAAAAAAAAATCTGTTAGTGAATCCCTAGGGGTAAAAAATCAGGTCTTCAGAAGTCTGAAAACAAGAAAAACTGGAAAGGAAACTGAAATTACAATGACTGTGAAGAAAATAATTTGAAGGTTGAATTCAGTCTAACAGATAAGAAATAAAACCTTTAGATAACCATTGTAGAAACTTAGGAACCCAGATTCAAATCAGGCCTTTGAAAAAATTTAAGAGGCATGCCAAAAGTAAACTTAATTAATTTATTTTGTGTGTGTGTGTGTGTGCACAATAAAGAATCAAATGTTAAATTGGCCACTTTGTTTTGACAGAAATTAACACACATGAGTACATGGACACATGACAGTCACTTGAATCTCAAAGACACTTGGGAGAATGGTTATAACACACAGACAGGTTGGACAGACATGTGACTTAATTGTATCCGTTAACTCAGGATTATTGGAAATCCTTTATTTTTTTTTTTCTAAAATGTCATAGCTAAGTGTAGCTGCCCAGAATAACTTGATGTCAAGGCACAGAAAATTCTCCATTACCTGATCTGGTGCACAACTAAATCAAAAGTTGTCCTTTTTTGGCAGGGCTGTAGAACCATTAATTTTAATTGTCACTTTACACAGAATCATTTAGAGTTTAAGGTGTCTACTTAGGCGTGAACAGCCTGTGCGTCCATACTGAACTTGCAGTACAGTCTGTGTGTGTGTGACTGCCAGTGGTAATGGTGGGCAGGCGAGTGGATGGGTGGATCCCGTGCACCTGGCTTGCCTGTCTCCATCTGGGTTTACCTGCCAATTAAATGATAATAAGTTTATTGTTAGTGGAAAACTCAAAAGTTCCTTTCTTAAGGGGAAGCAGCCAAATGAAATTTTACTGCCTGAGGCAAAATCTGGATGCCAGCTGGAACAGGGTTTGGTGGACACACCTCGATAATTTCAGATACAGAGACTTGTATCAAGAGGCATAAACAAAAATGGATTTCTGAATAAAATGGGATTTATGAAGAGAACCAATGAAATGGAGGGCCTGGACAAAATGCCAAAATCAGAAATAGTCCTTAAAAATAGGTAAAAGGCTTGTAAACAAATATATGAAAAACAAAAACGACATTTGTTAAAAAGCCAGATGATGTAAAAATCATAAACAACAGCCTATAAAAAAGACATTAATTACCCATACAAAAGTAAAAATGGAAAAAAATGATTTTCTTTTGAAACAAAAGGAAAACTGGTAGAACCAGTTTTGTACTTATTTTGTTTAGATATTCAAAGAACCAACTTTTGGATCCATTGATTCTTTGTACATTTTGTTTGTTTGATTGTTTCTATTTCATTGATTTCTGTTCTGATTTTTGTTTTTTCTTCCTGTATGCTGGGTTTATGTTTCATTTGTTGTTGTCTCTCAAGTGTTTCTAGCTGCAGTATTAGATTGTTTATTTGTTCCCTTTCTGTTTTTTGTTGTTGTTGTTGTTTTGTTTTATTTTGTTGTGTTTTTGTTTTTGTTTTTGATGAAGGAACTTAGGGCTATAAATTTCCCTCTTAAGACTGTTTTTAATGTATCTCACAGGTTTTGTTGTGTTGTACTGTCTTTTTCATTCAGTTCCATGAATACTTTTATTTCACTCTTTATTTCATCCCTGACTCATTCCTTATTCAGGATTGTATTATTCAGTCTCCATGTGTTCTTGTAGTTGATAGTGCTTATTCTGATGTTCATATTGGGCTTTATTGCACTGTGGTCTGATAGAATGCATGAAATGATTTCAATCATTTTGTATTTGTTGAGATTTCTTTTTTTTCAAAACTAATTTTTTATTGAAGCTCTGTGAATTTTATACAAAGTAACAAATCAAACCTAGACACGTGACCCCTCTCAGCACCCCCACCCCACCAGGGCTCATGCATTCTGCCAAAAATATTTTTGATCTTTTTTTCAGTCTCTCAAAATTCTCAATGCAGATGTTCACTGTTTTAAGCAGACATTCACCATTTCAGTCAGTTCTTTGATGTAGTCTTTCTGTTGTTGTTGTTGGTGGTGGTGGTGGTGGTGGTGGTTATTCCTTCCAATATGCATCATTCCAAAATATGTGCATATGCATGCCACATATATCATAGGTTTTAGCATCTTCAGGTTATGTTTTTTTTCTTTATTAGGATGAAAGATGTAATGTTTGAAGGCTCCTCCTTGTCAAGCCGAAACCACCATCAGTTTTGCCCTTGTGTTCCACATAGGTTTTCCCTTCTCATGGTTACCAAATGAGGGCCAATAAGCACCGCATCCTGTCTTCATCTGCATGTACTGGTCTCCATGATATAGCCTGGGTAATCTAACAATGGCAGTCTATACTCTGAAGAGGTGAAAAACCCTGATATTTCTTTTGTGCCCCAGTATGTGGTCAATTTTGAAGAATGTTCTGAGATGCACTGTGTAGAAACTATATTCTCTGGTGTTTGCATAGAATATTCTGTATATGTCTGTTAGGTCCATTTGGTGTATCGTATTGTTCAGTTCTGATGTCTCACTGTTTATTTTTTTGTCCTGTTCACCTATCCAAGGTGCTCAGTGGGATATTGAAGTCCCCCACTATTACTGTGCTAGAATTAATCTGGGTCTTGAGGTCCTGTAGTGTTTATAAACACTTAGGATTGTGTTTATAAACATTTAGGACTGTGAAGTCTTCATGGTTCATTGTTCTTTTGATAACAATGTAATGTCTCTGATTAATTTTACTATGAGATGTATTTTGTCTGATATTAGAATAGCCACTTCTGCTTGTTTCTTGGTACCATTTGCTTGGATTATTTTTTTCCATCCTTTCACTCTAAGGTGGTGTCTATCCTGAGTGAGATGGGTTTCTTGTAGACAGCATATAGAAGGATTCTGTTTCCTAATCAGTCTATGACTTTTGATTGGGAAGTTTAGACAATTAATACTTAAGGTTATTATTGAGAGATGTTTGTTGCTTCCTTTCTACTTATTTTTGTTTGAATTCTTGATCTAGGTTTGTATTTACTCTATTATGCTTTTGTTAATTTCTCTCTTTAATTGCTTAGGTATAATGACTCCTTTCCTTTGTTCTTTGAATTGCTTTGAGTATTTTCTGAAGTATTGGTTTTCTAGACATGTATTCTTTCGTCTTGTTTATATAATGATTTTTCTTTCTCCTTCAACTATAATTGACATTTTTGCTTGGTATAGGAGCTTGGGTTGGTATCTAAAGTCCTTTAGCAATCAGAATACTTTGGTCCACATTCTTCTGGCTTTCATAATTTGCAGTGAGAAGCCAGCTGTGATTCTGATGGGTTTCTCCTTATATGTACTTGTTGTTTTTCTCTTGTGGCTTTCGTTAGTGACATCTAGCCCTGTTAACCAAATGAAAGAGAGAGAAACTCCAAATCAATAGTACTCATAATGAAAGGGGAAACATCAAAACAGACAAACAAAAGAGCTAGACAATCATACAGGAATACTTCAAAAACCTATACTCTACTAAATTTGAAAACCTAAGAGAAATGTATGAATATCTGAAATCCTGGGAACCAACAAAGCTTAACCAAGAAGAGATTGACACTTTAAACAGACCCATAATATTTGAGGAAATTGAAGATGTAATAAAAACCTCCCAACTTAAAAAAGCCTGGGCCCAGATGGTTTTAATGTGGGATTGTACAATACATTTAAATTCTTATAACCATTACTCTTCAAACTTTGCAGACAATACAAACACTGAAAATTCTCCCAAATTCCTTCTGTGAAACTCATCCTACCAAAAAGACACAAGCACATCCATGTTTATTGCAGCTCTCTTCACAACAGCAAAGAGCTGAAACCACCCAAATGCCCCTCAACAGATGAGTGGATGACAAAAATGTGGTACATCTACACAATGGGGTACCATTCAGTGGTAAAGAAAGATGGCATTATGAACTTTGCAGGTAAATGGATGGAACTTGAAGCCATTATGCTGAGTGAAGTAACACAGTCCCATAAAGACAAACAGAGAATCGTTTTCCCTCATGTGTGGATGCTAACACCAAATCCCCCAGATAAAAGGCAAGCTGAATAACATTATTGTTATATTTCTGTTTATCTGAAAGCAACTTAGTTGTTATAATTTGAATCTCTCAATGGGCTCTAGAATCCATCCACCTATTATTTTCAGACTCTATAATTATTGTATATGGGTGGCAAGTAAGTATCCATATTTTAGTAATATAAAATTAATGGAGGAAACTGAATTCCTAAGCATAAAGAAAAAGACTGAGAGAAAGATGCAGGACAGTTATTGCAGAATGCATGATCTGGTGTGGGGTGGGGTGAGGTAGGGGGAAGGGAAAGGAGAATATGCCTGAACTGAACTGAAAAAGTATGTCTGAAATACAAAAAAAAAAAAAATACAAATTACTTTTGAATGTTAAAGAACTGTCCTTTCTTTAACTCAGAAGTATGGAAAGGAACCCACATGCCTGTGGACTCAGTGTCCTGGAAACACAGGACAGGCCAATTTCTGGAACAGCACCCTAGCGACTGCAGTTTCAGCTTTCTGTAGGTGCAGAGAGTGTTTGGAGTGTGTCAGACTTGCTAACCAAGTGAGTCTGCAAGACTCATTAGGTTCAAAATGGCAGACTAAGGCTGAGAAGAGAAGCAGGGAGAGGAGTGAGAAATCATGAGAGGCATAAGAGTGGGAGATGAGAGAAAAGGAGAGGAGAGAGAGAGAGAGAGAGAGAGAGAGAGAGAGAGAGAGAGAGAGAGAATGGGAGAGAATGGCACCACAGAAATGTGGAAGTTGTTTCTCCAGAGAAATATGCTTCTGGCAATTCCCAGGAGGTTGCAAAATATTAGGTTGTTTTTGAGGGGAGATGCTCAACCCTCAACCGAGTTCACAGCATTGTTACATTAGATTATAATAACCCAAACCCCTGATAAAAGACAGATACATGAGGCTTATTCACTCCGGAAGCATTTACTTCAGGAATTGTCAGGACTGACTACCTGTTGCCATGTGGTGGGATAGCAGCAACAGCAGTAGCATCAGGATGGTGACTGAGGCCCACCCCTTTATAGCCAAGGGGCAGGACCTCAGGTACAGAGGAGGGGGTCAGAAGATTGAAAGCCTCTGGAGGAAGTGGACATCTGTGTGTCCCTTGGAATTCTGGGAAGCCCAGATCTAAGACTTGGCATTGCTTGAAAGCATGTGTTGACTTTCCTCTTTGTGAAAAAAATGATTTTATTCCCCCTGGTGGAGTCTCCATGACCTCTCTGAACAAGAGAGATAACTCACTACAGTTATAGAACATTGAAAGAGATGCCCTTCAGTCCCCCTACGACTTAGTTGACAAGGAAGAAAACTGTCCCTTAATCCCCTTGACCAGATTAATATTGGTGTTTAAGTATGGTTACTAACCATCCAAGAAAGTTAATTGCATCAATCCTGTACCTTTAATTACTGATAAATCTTGAACAAAATCTGAAACTTTCTTGAATGAGCAGTGATGAGAAGAAATTCAAGATCATAGGTTCAGTGCCCAGAAAAGAGTTTTAAAGCATTTTTTAAGTCTATCCCAAATAAAGGTTATTCTACTATCAATGGAAGTAGTCTCCTTCTCTTCCCAGACCCCCATACAATGATTCACAGTTTTATGTCATACCACAAACCTATAGACAGGAAACAATCTGATCATGAGTTAGACCAAGCTTCCTGGACCTGTTTCCTTATGACCTGTATACCTCTGGTTGAAGGATGTAAAATCTAGCTTCTCTTGATCCAAATTATCATATTAAGAAAGTATCAAAAGTAACACTTGATTAATACAGAGATATGTAAGGACACCTTTCAGTATCCTTAGGTAACCTGATACTTGTCTGTGTCCATTTTATCCAAATGTGTAACTGGGTGTGTGGTACAAGCCAGAGGTGTGTGCTAAAAGCTCACAACTGTCTATTTCTATAAACATGTTCAGATTTTCAATAAACTTGCTTAAGTATTTTTATTATTCTTTCTATTCTGGAAATATCCAGTAATTTTAATTTTTATGTATAAATATTTTATTAGAATATCTTTTTTCTGAACTATTAACCTTTTTTTCTTCCTTTGTAACATGAGACATAATAACATTTACCAAGAAATTCACCATTTTTTGTGAATATAGTTCTTAAGTATTTAATATTTATTCCTGTGTAGATAGATGATAGAGAGATAGAGAGATAGAGAGATAGATAGATAGATAGAGACAGATAGGTAGATAGAGAGATGGACAGTTATCTTAAACATACTATTATAATATGTAAACTTTTAGATGTCTTTGTAAGCCCTAAAGCAGGTTTTAAATTCACTTCTAAATGCTTAGACATGTTTTACATAGGTTTGGGAAAAATATTGGCTTTGGCAAACCTATGTTTTGTTTTGTTTTTTTACCATAAAGAGGTTCTAAACAAAACGTATTGAGCAAAAGAAATAATTTCTTAAGATGAATTTATGTTCTTAAGAATAAGAACCATGTTGTTATTCAACAATTTTAGCCTATATGAGAACTTATTTATAAGTCAACTTAATATTAACTAAAATATTATTTGTAATAGCTGTTCCCTTAGTATAAAACATACATCTATACATTCACTACAGTCCCACAAAACAAATACTGTGGTGAGACACAATATATGACAGATTATTTCCAAATACCAAACCTAGACAACTTGATAAAAAGTCTAGTCACAATAAAATGTGACTTTAAAATTTAAAACAGTCAAAATGTTAACATTTAAAACTTTTCATGGTTTACATAGAATTGAGAATCTCTAGCTGTGGATCACATATTATAAAATAAAATATGAAAATATTGAAGATATTGTTAATTTAATAAAGGTTAATAATTTTTATTTAATAATTGTTAATTTAATAATTGTTAATAATTTTACAATAATTTTTAAAGAATTAGTTTCAGTGATGATGCCAGTTTGGGTCTTACTTCATAGTATTATTGACATTATAAAAGTTGCAATAAGAATCCATTAATGGTTTGGTTGGTCTTCAATATTTCATAAGTAAATGTATAAGAAACTCTTAAAAGTCAACAATAATATGTAGATAGATGGAAATATATATAATTAAGATACAATCATTGTGCAGACACATACACACACACACATATATATATATATATATATATATATATATATATATATATATATATATATATATATATATATATATATATATATATATATATATATATATATATATATATATATATATATGAATCCCATGTAAGTAGTGTCTGTATTGAACAGAGACACCTACACTACTGCTGAACATAAGGGCTTTCATTTTAATAAAGCATTTTCAGAAATGTTATTTCATTTTAATGTGGTAAATTTCCTTACTGGGTTTCAAACTCAATAAGTGGTGGAAAACAGAATTATACATTTCATTTTCATTTGTACACAAAGTTAACCATAACCAAGAGTTCCAGTATGATTCAAACAAGGTGATGCTTAAAGGTTTTAATCACAGACAATTTTAAGGAGAGGGTAAAGAATGGGGTGACAAAATTTAGACATTTTAGTAAGGCAATAGAAAAAACAATCCACTATCAAAGACCATTGAAAGATTGACAATATCCAAAGCATTAAGTGGGAGCATAATAGAATACGTTTCATTTGTATAAGTTAATTACAGTTGTTTACGGTTAACTCTCTCCCAAAGTAGTATGGAGGAACTTAGAGACAACAGAAGATGAAAGCACAAGCACACAGCACACAGGGTTGGAGGGGCCAGCCTGTCATTTCACTGGGGCCAATGGTCAACAAGGGCAGCAATACAGGTCCAGGGTGCCTTTGCTTCCTATGAGGAGGACAGGAGGGGTAAAGACTACAAATGAAACAGACACAAAATCATATCACAGCCCATCACCTAAGAAGATAGTGTAGAAAACAGTTATGAGTTAATTTGCAGAGATGTCTAGAATTTGGTTAGTGTATACACGAAGTACATAGTAAATTTTATCAAATAAATGAAACATAATGAATTTTAAAGCTAGTTACTGAACACATTGTAGCTGTCTCACTTTGATTCAGGCTGTTCTCTTTGAGGGAAGATACTGCCTCAGGGCATCTTGGGGATTGGCTCTTTTAATGTACCCCAAGAATAGCCATGTGCTACTGTTTCTGACCCAAGTGCCAGGCTATAGATGAGTCTAGGGATTTTCAATTGGGTCTCTGGTCAGAAAAACAGAAGCACTGCTGCCAGGTGGCAATCTCCAGAAGCCTGAGGGAACACTGCTAAGTTTCAGATACTTCCATCAGAGCCAAATTAAAATTCCTGACTTTAATTGCTGATGATAATTTTAGGAAGAGATAGTAAAAAGGCACTTAAATGCTGACATAATCATGGCAGTTAAAGGTAAAATAGTTGCTCCAGGGGAGAAAAGTACTAGACATCTAAGCCAGCAGGACTTTTCAGAATGAAAGGGCTCCCCCCTGCCCCCAATGGCCACTTCCACCCTCATGCAGAATCCTGATGAGAAAACAGAAGAGAGGAAAAGTCCAGAAAAGATGAGACAGGAAGACCAGATGCAGGATGCATCCCCAGCTCTGAAGAGGAGTTAATCAGACCTAAGTCAGCTGGAGTTTGATTTTCTCAAACAATTTTTCAGGACTTTAGGGGTGTTAAAACAACACAAACCAGACTGAATGTTAAAATCAAAATACTTCCATAGCAAAACAAAATGATTGACTAGTGTAACCATCTTGAAAGCAAATCCAAACCAAATACTATTTAACAACTCAGGTCATTCAACAATCAGCTCAGTTATTGTTCTGTAAAAACAAGTAGTACTTGGAAGTTTTGTGAAACATTTAAAAGACCCAGAGACAAGGGGCTGGAGAGATAGCCTAGCGGTTAAGAGCACCGACTGCTCTTACAGAGGACCCGGGTTCAATTCCCAGCACCCACATGGCGGCTAAGAATCGTCTGTAACTCCAATTCCAGGAGAACTCCAGTTCCAGGGGAATCCGAGACCCTCTTCTGACCTCCGCGGCATTGCACGCACGAGTGCACAAACCTACATGCAGACAGTACATTCATACACATACAAAAATAAATAAAATTTAAAAAATTGTTTAAAAAAAAAAAAAAAGACCCAGAGACATTTAATGAATTTAATGATGTCTCGGGTACCCAAATGCATAAGGCTTTGAATGCATTACCAAAATATTCATATTTATCAATCTGCAGGCATTTTAATTTGGCATGCCAAAATAAAACAAAATAAAACTAACTTTATGCACAATAAAAATGATGAGAATAAAAACTGAACTGTTTATTTTGACTGAGACAACATATGAAGGCAATTATCATAGACACACATGACAGAATTATGTGAGACCTCAACACATGAGAAAATTTGTAGACACAAATGATATAGTTACATGAAACTTCAACACATGAAACAATTATCATAGACATATATCACATAGTTACATAAAAACTATGTACACACAAAATCTAATTATCAAGGAGTTTGACTAGGGGGAGCTTTTGCAAGTAGGGACTTTAACATTTGAATCTGGGCAGGAGGAGAACAGTTCTTAATATCCTCATAGGATTGGCCCTGCTCTTCTGGTAAGTATGAGTATGGGTTTTAGGGTTCAGTTAGCCTCCATGAGGACTAGGGGAATTTTCACCAGCATGGCCTAATATCAAGCTATTTGACTTTACAAAACATTCTCAGTTTGCAGGGTTCATCTCAATACTATAATCTCCTGCATAGCCTATTTATTCCCATTAAATTCCTGTGCTAACTAGATGGGGCCATCACGTTTGAATCACACTGAAGTTAAATTGCGGTCCTCTTTCCTACCTGACTCCATTTTACTAAATGGGGCCAGCACCTCAGAATAATATCTATGTTTTAATTGTGGTCCCATTTCCTTTCTGAATGGAGGACAGTGTCATCTTTTCAACCTTGGGAAACAAAGGTTTCTATCTTGAGTAACAACAAGTAGATGAGTGGAAGACGTATTGGCTCCTCTGCTCCCAGTCTAGCTCCTGACTCAGTACTTTGCCTACTCCAAATATTTTTTGTGAAGTTCTATAGATTTTTTTTCAAGCCTCTGATGTTTTTAGAATATTTTATTGAACTTTTTCAAATTTCACACATCACTTCTCAGTTCAATCTAGACTCATTTCCCCTTCGATACACCCCACCCCTCCAGAGCTCATGCAGTCTGCCATATATGTCCTGTATCCCCTTCTGAGTCTTTTCAGAGTTTTTCAAAGGAGAAGATAATATTTTTGGGGGGGGAGAACTTTATGCTTGAGTCGGTTTCCTGTCCCATACATTTGTTGTTGTTCCTTCCAATCCATAATATATATCACCTATACCAGAATCATATACTGTGCAGCGGCTGTCTGATGTAGAGAGTATTCTCTTCTTGTAGGTTGCTGCCATCATTTTCTTCTATCACCCAGGAGTGGTATGACTGGGTCAGGTGGTAGGCTCATTTTCAGTCTTTTAAGGGTTCTCCACACTGTTTTCCATAGTGGTTGTACAAACTTACATTCCTACCAGCGGTGGAGAGTATTCCTCTTTCACCACAACCTGTACAGTATTTGGTATCATTTGTTTTCTTGAGCCTAGCCAGTCTTACTGTAGTGAGATGATATCTTAAAGTGGTTTTAATTTACATCTCCTTAATTATTAATGATGTTGAACATTTTTTAAGATATTTCTCAGACATCTTTACTTCCTCATTGTGAAGTTTCTCTTCAACTCTTTACTCCAACTCTTGAGTGGGTCATTTGTTTTCTTACTTCTTTGTTTTTTTGCATAGTTTACATATTCTAGATGTTAATGCTCTCTCAGATGTATCAGCAGTGAAGGTTTCCTCACACTTTGTGGGTTTTCTCTTCACTTCACTGATTGTCTCTTTTGCTGTAGAGAAGCTTTTGAGTTTAATGAGTTCCCACTTGTCAATTGTTGACCTTATTTCCTGCACAGCTGCTCTCTGATTTAGAAAGTCTTTTCCTACCCCTATGTCTTGTAGGTTTCTGCCAATGTTTTCTTCTAACACCTTCAGAGTTTCAGGTTTCACATTGAGGTTTTTGATCCATTTGGAGATGATATTTGACAGGATGAGAGGGAGGGTTTTAATTTTATTCTTCTACAAGTCACGATACAGTTTTTCCAATACCATTTGCTTAAGATTCTGTCTTTCCTCCATTGTGTGTTCTTGGGCCTTTTGTCAAATACAAGTTGGCTGATATTGTATGTGCTCAAGTTTGGATCTTCAGCTTTGTTCCATTGGTCTACAGGTCTGTTTTTGTGCCAGTACCAGGCTGTTTTTATGACTATAGCCCTGTAATATAGTTTGAAGTCTGGTATAGTGATCCTCCTGTATTTCTTTGTGCTCAGGGTTGCTTTAGCTATTCAGGGGTCTTTTGTTTCTCCACATGAATTTAAGGATTCTTTTTCCACGTCTGTGAAGAAACTCTTGGGGGTTTTAATTGGGCCTTTAAAGGGGATTTTAATTGAATCTCCTTGTTAATTTGGGTAGAATGGATATTTTTACTATATTAATCTTTCCAAACCATGAGCATGGGAGGTCTATCCATCTTCTGATGTCTCCTTCAATCCCCTTCTTCAGGGCTTTAAATTTTTTGTTGAAGAGATCTTTGTTGTCTTTGATTAAGCTTGGTTCCAGATTATTTATTTATTTATTTATTTATTTATTATTTATTTATGTTTTGAGGGTATATTGAAGAGGATTGGTGATAGAGGGCAGCCTTGCTCAGTTCTTGACTTTTAGGGCATGATTCTAACTTTTCTCTATTTAGAATGATACTGGCTGTTTGTTTGTTGTACATGTTTTTTTTTTTTTTACATTGAAGAATGTTCCTTCCAATCAAATACTCTCTAGGATTGTAAGCATGAAGAAATGCTGGATTTCTCCAAAGGCTTTTTCTGCTTCAATTGAGATGATTTTGTGTTTTTTTTCTTTCAGTGTGTTTTATGACATTTATTGATTTACATATTTTGAACCATCCCTGCATCTCTGGTAGGAATCCAACTTGGCAGGTCTCTATGCGCTTTGCAAGTAATTGTTGAGTATTTTTGCATCTATGCTCATTAATGTTATAGTTATATTTATTGATTGTGTTTTTGCTTGGTTTGGATATTAGGGTGATTTGGGCTTCATAGAAGGAAATTGGAAGATTCCCCTCTTTTTGTATCCTTCTGAGCTGTTTTAATGTTTTATATAATTCTGCCCTGAGACTGTCTGGACCTGGGCTTTTTTTTTTAGTTGGGAAGTTTTTTATTACATTTTCAATTTCATCAAATATTGTGGGTCTGTTTAAGTTGCCAATATCTCCTTGGTTAAGCTTTATTGTTAGCCAGGATTTCAGATATTCGTCCATTTCTCTTAGGTTTTCAAATTTAATAGAGTAAAGGTTTTGACATATCCCTGCATGCTTGTCTGGATTTTTTCATTGTCTGTTGTGATATTTCCCCTTTCATCACAGATACAATTTTTTTTTTTGAGATGCTTGCTCTTTCTTTTGATTAACTGGGCAATAGTTTGGTGCATAAACATTTAAGATTGTGAAATCTTCCTGGTTACTTGTTCAGTTAATAAGGAAGTAATGGCACTCTTTGTCTCTTCCAATTAATTTTAATCTGAGATGTATATTGTCTGATATTAGAATGGCAATTCCTACTTGCTTTTTAGTACCATTTGCTTGAAATATTATTTTTTCATCCTTTCACTTTAAGTTGGTGCCTGTGCTGGAGGGTGAGATTGGTTTCTTGTAGACAGATGATAGATGGATTGTGTTTCCTAAACCATTCTTCCAGTCTGTCTTTAGAATGGGGAGTTGCATGATTAATAAATAAGGTTATTATTGAGAGGTGTGTGTTTCTTCCTTTCACCTTATTTCTTTTGTTTGCTTTTATTTACTTTGTTCTCCATTATGTTTTGTTTTTCCCTCTTTAATTGGCTTAGGATAATTCTCCTCCTCTTCCTTTGAATTACATTCAAGTATTTTCTGAAAAAAAAAAAAAAAAATATATATATATATATATATATATATCACCTATTCTCAAATGTGTCATCTAAAAAATAAAACTGTATGCTATTTCCAAATCATATTCAGATCGCACAATTTCCCCTTTGAGTTTATATTACTCTAAATTAATTGCATACATACCCTCCACCTAAATACCAAAATTCCAAAGCCTGAAAATGAATTGTAGGTTAATTCTAGAAACTATTAAGAGATTCACATTATAAGCACAGTTCCTTTCAGATAATGACAAATATAACATTACATTGTCCATTTGCCTTACAACTAGTTACTTGGTGCTGCATCCCCAGATGAAGGATATCATTTTTCATTTGTTTTCTTTGGCTGTGTTACATCATTTAACTAATAACTTCTAGTTCTATCCCTTTACCTTCAAATTTCTTTTTCATCTTTTCGTTTACCATGTCATAGACTCTTTGTATAGATGTACCACATTTTCTCTATCACTCATTGGTTAGGGGCAATTGGGTTGCGTTCCAGCTCTTCTTATTGTGAGAAAGCTGCACATATACCATGGATGTGATGTCTATCTGTGGTAGGATGAGTCTCGTGGGTATATACCAGGAGTGATATGATAGGGTCAGGTGGTAGACTCTTTTGAGTTTTAAGGGTTATCCATATTGTTTCCATGTGTTTATAAGTTTACATCCCCATAGCAGTGGGGAGTCTTCCTCTTTCCCCACAACCTCTCCAGCATTTGGTATCATTTATTTTCTTGATCCTAGCAAGCTGCCTATTGGGAGTGAGAGTTTTCTTAAAGTGTTTTAAAAAGATAATTTCTTGATTGTTTTGTGTATTCCAACATTTCTTTTCAGTCTATATTTAGACACATCTTCCCTTCTCCCACCCCACCATCACACCAGTTCATGCCTTCTAACATACAAAGCCTGATCATCTTCTCTCAGTATTTCCAAAGATTTTCACTGCAGAGACTGTTATGTGGGGCAGATTTAGCTCTATCAGTCAGTTGCAGACACCAGTCTTTATGGTGTTGTTGTTTACCCTCCACTTTGTATTGCTCCAACATATGCCTATATNCTTTATGAGTCTGAGTTACCTCACTCAGGATGATTGTTCCCAGTTTCACTCATTTGCCTGAGAATTTCATAATTTTATTTTTTATTTTAATATTTTACTGAAGTTTTGTGCATTTCATACATCATTTCTCTGTCCAATTTATATTCATCCCCCTTTCCATGCCCCCCACCCCACCCGAGTTCATGCATTCTGCCATACATGTTTTGTATCTTTTTCCGAGTCTTTTTAAAGTTCTTCAAAGCAAATTATTATTATTTTGGGGCAAACTTTACTGTTTCAGCCAATTCTTTGTCCCAGTTCTTTTGTTGTTGTTGTTACCCTCCAATTCATATTGCTTCAGCATATGCATATATATATATATATATATATATATCACCTATTCTAAAATGATGTCATCTAAAAATAAACTGTATGCTATTTCCAAATCATATCTCAGGATGCACAATTTCCCCTTTGAGTTTATATTACTCTAAAATATGCATACATACCCTCCACCTAAATACCAAAATTCCAAAGCCTGAAAATGAATTGTAGGTTAATTCTAGAACCTATGAAAGGATTCACATTATAAGAGCACAGTTCCTTTCAGATAATGACAAATATAACATTGACATTGCTCAGTTTGCCTTACAACTAGTTACTTGGTGCTAGCATCCACAGATGAAGGATATCATTTTTCATTTGTTTTTCTGTGGCTGTGTTACATCATTTAACATAATAACTTCTAGTTCTATCCCTTTACCTGCAAATTTCATCATTTCACTTTTCTTTACCATTGCATAGAACTCTATTGTATAGATGTACCACATTTTCTCTATTCACTCATTGGGTGAGGGGCATTTGGGTTGGTTCCAGCTCTTCTCTATTGTGAAGAAAGCTGCAATAACATGGATGTGCATGTATATCTGTGGTAGGATGAGTCTCGTGGGTATATACCCAGGAGTGATATGATAGGGTCAGGTGGTAGACTCATTTTGAGTCTTTCAAGGGTTATCCACATTGTTTTACATAGTAGTTATATAAGTTTACATTCCCACTAGCAGTGGGTGAGTCTTCCCCTTTCCCCACAACCTCTCCAGCATTTGGTATCATTTATTTTCTTGATCCTAGCAAGTCTTAATTGGAGTGAGATGTTTTCTTAAAGTGTTTTTAAAGATAATTTTCTTGATGTTTTGTGTATTTCATACATTCTCTTTCAGTCTAATTTAGACACATTCCCTTCTTCCCACCCGCCACCACACACCAGTTCATGCCTTCTAACATACAAGCCTGTCATCTTTCTCTCAGTATTTCCAAAGATTTTCACTGCAGAGGCTTGATATGTTGGGCAGAATTTAGCTCTATCAGTCAGTTGCATGACACAGTCTTTATGGTGTTGTTGTTCCCTCCACTTTGTATTGCTCCAACATATGCCTATATAACCATCACATATGTATCAAAATTATGACCTCTGAGAATAAACCGTATTTTAATTGTAAAATATGCTTAGACTTTCACATTTCCCCTCCCCTTAATTTTATAATACTCTAAAATATGAATACATACCTTCAACTCACATACAGTAATAACAATGTCTGAAAATAAGTGGTAGATCAATCATAGAGTCCCTTAAGATATTCACATTGTAACAGTACAGTTGCTTCCAGATAAAAAGAAATATAACAATAATGTTGTTCAGCTTACCTTTCAACTGGGGATTTGGTGTTATCATCCATAAATGAGGGAAATTATTTGCCATTTGTTTTTCTGGGAGTGTGTTACTTCACTTAGCATAATGGCTTCAAGTTCCATCCGTTTACCCATGAACCTCATGATGTCATCTTTCTTTACTGCTGAATAGAACTCCATTATGTAGATTTAACACATTTTTGTTATCCATTGGTCAGTTGAGAGGCCTTTGAGTTGTTTCCAGATCTTCCCTACTGTGAAGAGAGCTGCATGTATCTTTGCAGTAGGATGAGTCTTGTGTGTATATACCCAAGAGTGTTATGACTGGGTCAGATGGTAGGCTAATTTTGGGTCTTTTTAGGTTTCTCCACATTGCTTTCCATAGTGGTTGTATGATTTTACATTTCCAGCAGTAGTAGATGAGTGTCCCCTTTCCCTACATCCTCTCCAGAATTTTGTGTCTTTTGATTTCTTTATCTTAGCCAGTCTTATCAGAGTGAGATGATATCTGAGAGGGTTTAATTTATTTTTACTTAATTATTAATTTTTGAGTAAGTCATTTTTTTCTTTGTTTTTTTTTTTTTGAGTAATCTATATATTCTAGATGTTAATGCTCTGACAGGTGTATCACTGGTGAAGGTTTCTTCCCACTCTATGAGTTTTCTCTTCACTTCCTTGATTGTTTCTTTCACTGTACAGAAACATTTTGTGTTTGATGAGGTCTGGTTTGTCAACTATTGACCTTTTTTAAAATTTTTATTATTTATTTTTGTATGTGTATGAATGTACTGTCTGCCTGTAGGTCTGTGCATCCATGTCGTGCAATGCCGAGGAGTTCAGAAGAGGATCTCGGATTCCCCTGGAACTGGAATTCTCCTGGAATTGGAGTTACAGACGGTTCTTAGCCACCTTGTGGGTGCTGTGGGATCGAACCCAGGTCCTCTGCAAGAGTAGTTGGTACTCTCAACCGCTAGGGTATCTCTCCAGCCCAACTATTAACCTTATTATCCTGCTCAGATGCTGTTTTCTTTAGAAAGTCTTTTCCTGTGCCTATGTCTTGCAGGGTGGTGCCAACTGTTTCTTCTATCACCTTCAGGATTTCAGGTTTCACAGAGATTTTTGATCCATTTGGTGTTGATTTTATACAGGGTGAGAGATAAGGGGTTAATTTTGTTCTGCTACAAATGGTGATCCAGTTTGGCCAGCACCATTTGCTGATTCTTCCTCCATTGAGCTTTGTTGGCCACTTTGTCAAATATGAGGTGGCTGAAATTGTATAAGCTCAAGTTTGAATCTTCAATTTTTTTCCATTGGTCAATGGTCTGTTTCTATGCCAGTACCAGGCTGTTTTTTTGACTATTGCCCTGTAATATTGCTTGAAGTCTGGTAAAGCAATCCCACCTGTGTTGCACTTTTCACTTAAGGTTGCTTTAACTATTCAAGGTCTTTTGTTTCTTCATATGAAATTAAGGATTTTTTTCCAAGTCTGTGAAGAAACTCGTGGGGATTTTGACTGGGATTGCATTGAATCTGTGTATTTATTTGGGTAGAATGGACATTTTTAATATATTAATTTTTCTAATCCATGAGCATGGGAGGTCTTTCCATCTTTTGATATCATCTTCAATCTCCTTCTTCAGGGGTTTAAAATTTTTGTTGTAGTGATCTTTGATGTCCTTGGTTAGGTTTGTTCCCAGGTATTTTTTTTTTGAGGCTATTGTGAGTGGGACGGTCTCCCTATATTCCTTCTCCAATTGCTTATTGTTGTTGTAAAGAAAGGTTACTGATTTTTCTAGGTTAATTTTGTATCCTGCCATTTTACTGAAACTCTTAATCATTTCTATGAGTTTTGTTGTGGAGATTTTAGCATCCCTTAAGTAAACTGTCATATCATCTGCAAAAAGGGATAGTTTTACTTCCATTTTTCCTGCTAGTACTCCTTTAATTTCCTTCTCTTGTCGTGTTGCCTTAACAAGTGTTTCAACAACCATATTGAAGAGGAGTGATGACAGGGTAATGCTTCCAATTTTTCTCCATTTAGGATGATGTTGGCATTGGGTTTTATATATATATATATATATATATATATATATAATAATGGCTTTTGATCATGTTGAGGAATGTTCCTGTCAGTCCAATTCCCTCTAGAACTTTAAACATGAAGGGATGCTAGATCTTGTCAAAGGCTTTTTCTGCATCAATTGAGATGATCATGTGTTTTTTGTCTTTCAACTCATTTACGTGTTTTATGATATTTATTGATTTACATATGTTGAACCATTTTTATCTCTGTTATGAATCCAGCTTGATCTTGATGGGTGATCTTTTTGATGTGGGTCTGTATGTGGTTTGCAAGTATTTTGTTGAGAATTTTTGCTTCTATATTCATTAACCTGATGGGTCCATAGTTTCCTTTTTTGTTTGTGTCTTTGCCGGATTTTGGTATTGGAGCGATTCTGGCTTCATAGAAGGAATTCGAGAGATTTCCCTCTGTATCTTTTTGAATAGTTTGAGTAGTAATGGTTGGAATACCTCTTTAAATGTTTGATAGAATTCTGCTGTGAACCCATCTGGGCCTGGATAATTTTTACTTGGGAGCTTTTGGTGTTTGTTTGTTTGTTTGTTTGTTTTTTTCATCTTCAATTTCCTTAAATATTATGTCTATTTAAGCTGTCAATCTCTTCTTGGTTAAGCTTTGTTGATTCCCAGGATTTCAGATATTCATTCAGTCCCGTTAGGTTTTCAAATTTAGTAGAGTATAATTTTTTGAAGTATCCTCATATTGTTATCTGGATCTTTACTCTGTCCATTGTGATGTTTCCACTTTCATCACAAATACTATTGATTTGGAAGTGCTGGCACTTTATTTTGGTCACCTGGGCTAGAAGTCTGTCTAGTTTGTTTATCTTTTCAAAGAACCACCTTTTAGATTCATTGTTTCTTTGTATTCTTTACTGTTTCTATTTCATTGATTTCTGTTTTGATTTTTCTTATTTCTTCCTGTCTGAAGAGTTTAGGGTTCATTTGTTTTTGTCTCTCAGTGTTTTTAGCTGCAATGTTAGATTGCTTATTTGTCCCCTTTCTGTTTTTTAATGTGGGCATTTAGGGCTGTAAATTTCCCACTTGGGACTGCTTTTAAAATACCCCATTGGTTTTGTTGTGTTGCACTGACTTTTTTGTTCAGTTCCATGAATACATTTGTTTCATCTTTATTCCCTGATCTACTCATTATTCATGATTGTGTTGTTTAGTCTCCATGTGTTCTTGTAGCTAGTGGGGCTTATTCTGCTGTTCATATTGAGCTTTATTGCACTGTGGTCTGACAGAATCCATGAAATACTTTCAATCCTTTTGTATTGGTTGGGATTTCTTTTGTGTACCAGTATGTGGTATATTTTGGAGAAGGTTCCATGAGGTGCTGAGAGTAGAGATTATATTCTCTGGTATTTAGGTGGAGTAATCTGTAGATGTCTGTGAGTTCCATTTGGTGTATTGTATTGTTCATTTCCAATGTATCTCTGTTTAATTTTTGTCCTATTGATCTACCCAAGGGACTCAGTGGGGTGTTAAATTCCCCTACTCTTATTGTGTGGGGAATTATCTGTGCCCTGAGGTCCTGCAGAGAAATATTTATAAAGTTAGTTGCACCAGAGTTTGGTTCATAAACATTTAATATTGTGAAGTCTTCATAGTTAATTGCTCATTTGATAAGGATATAATGGCTCTTCGTCTCTTTTGATTAACTTTACTCTGAGTTGTATTTTGTCTGATATTAGAATTGTAACTCCTGTTTCCTTTTTGGTACCATTTGTTTGGAATATTTTTACCATCCTTACAGTCTAAGGTGTTTTCTGTCCTTGAGGTACAGATGGGTTTCTTGCAAACCACATATAGAAGGATTCAGTTTCCTAATCAATTCTCTCAGTCTGTGTCTTTTGATTGGGAAGTTTAGATCACTAGTATTTAAGGCTCTTATTGATTGATGTGTATTTCTTCCTTTCACCTTATTTTTTATTTGCATTGTTCATCTAAATTTGTGTTTACACTGTTATTCTTTTGTTAATTTCTCTTTTTAGTTGGCTAGGGATAGTTGCTCCTTTCCTCTGTTCTTTGAATTGCTTCAAGTATTTTCTGAAGTGTTGGTCTTTGTGACATGTATTCTTTCATTTTGTTTATTTCCTAAAAGATTTTTCTTTCTCCTTCAACTATAAATGACATTTTTGCTGGGTATAGTATTCTTCATTGACATCTAATACCATTTAGTACTGGGAATACTTTGGTCCAATTTCTTCTGACTTTCATAGTTTGCACTGAGAAGTCAGCTGTAATTCTGATGGGTTTCCCCTTATTTGTGTCTTGTTTTTCTCTTCTGGCTTTCAGTATTTTGTCTTTGTTTTCAGCATCTAACCTTTAAACTATGCTTATGGCATGGGGAATTTCTTTTCTGGTCTTATCTATTAGGTGTTCTATGTGCTTCTTGTATTTGTATAGGTTTGTCTTTTTTTCAATTTGGGGACATTTTCTTCTATTATCTTGTTGAAGATCTGATCAATAGAGTTGTCTTGGGATTCCTCTCCTTCCTCTATCTGTATGATTCAGAGGTTTGGTCTTTTCATAGTATCCCACATTTCCTGCTTGTTCCATTCTTGTGGGGTTTTTTTTTTCCTAATCTTTATTTGAGCATTCTCTTGGTCTGTATTATCCCAAAGGTCTGATATTCTTTTTTCTGCTCCATCTATTCTGCTTCTGAGGCTTTTTCCTATCCTTTCCTGTTGATTGGATGAATGTTCAATTTTATTTCCTTTTTCATTTAATCTTTTGATTTCTTTAGAGTTTCTACTTCCTTTAGGAGCTCGTCATTCATTCTCATCTTGAAGCTCCTTGCTTCGATGGTCAGTTTTATTTTTCATTTCAGCACCAAATCCTTTCAGTGTTTCCACTTCCTTCTGGAGTTTGTCATTCTCTCCCTATAGTTCTTTCTGGAGTTTATCTCTTTCTTTCTTTCTTTCTTTCTTTCTTTCTTTCTTTCTTTCTTTCTTTCTTTCTTTCTTTCTTTCTTATCTAGCTCCTTTCTGAGATTTTCATTGTCTCCCCTTAGTTCTGATGTTTTTTTCTTTATATTTTTTGATTTCTTTGAATATGTCTACAATTGTTCTTCCAAATTTGTGTCTTGGTTTCCTTCAAGGGAGATCTCATTTTAGGAATCTTCTGGAGGACTGGTAAAGTTCAGTGTGGGTTTCTTATATGAGCTTTTCCAATGTTGTTGTTGTTTCCCTTTTTACTTTTTTAATTAATTATTTTTTTTTANGTGGTATATTTTGGAGAAGGTTCCATGAGGTGCTGAGAGTAGAGATTATATTCTCTGGTATTTAGGTGGAGTAATCTGTAGATGTCTGTGAGTTCCATTTGGTGTATTGTATTGTTCATTTCCAATGTATCTCTGTTTAATTTTTGTCCTATTAATCTACCCAAGGGACTCAGTGGGGTGTTAAATTCCCCTACTCTTATTGTGTGGGGAATTATCTGTGCCCTGAGGTCCTGCAGAGAAATATTTATAAAGTTAGTTGCACCAGAGTTTGGTTCATAAACATTTAATATTGTGAAGTCTTCATAGTTAATTGCTCATTTGATAAGGATATAATGGCTCTTCGTCTCTTTTGATTAACTTTACTCTGAGTTGTATTTTGTCTGATATTAGAATTGTAACTCCTGTTTCCTTTTTGGTACCATTTGTTTGGAATATTTTTACCATCCTTACAGTCTAAGGTGTTTTCTGTCCTTGAGGTACAGATGGGTTTCTTGCAAACCACATATAGAAGGATTCAGTTTCCTAATCAATTCTCTCAGTCTGTGTCTTTTGATTGGGAAGTTTAGATCACTAGTATTTAAGGCTCTTATTGATTGATGTGTATTTCTTCCTTTCACCTTATTTTTTATTTGCATTGTTCATCTAAATTTGTGTTTACACTGTTATTCTTTTGTTAATTTCTCTTTTTAGTTGGCTAGGGATAGTTGCTCCTTTCCTCTGTTCTTTGAATTGCTTCAAGTATTTTCTGAAGTGTTGGTCTTTGTGACATGTATTCTTTCATTTTGTTTATTTCCTAAAAGATTTTTCTTTCTCCTTCAACTATAAATGACATTTTTGCTGGGTATAGTATTCTTCATTGACATCTAATACCATTTAGTACTGGGAATACTTTGGTCCAATTTCTTCTGACTTTCATAGTTTGCACTGAGAAGTCAGCTGTAATTCTGATGGGTTTCCCCTTATTTGTGTCTTGTTTTTCTCTTCTGGCTTTCAGTATTTTGTCTTTGTTTTCAGCATCTAACCTTTAAACTATGCTTATGGCATGGGGAATTTCTTTTCTGGTCTTATCTATTAGGTGTTCTATGTGCTTCTTGTATTTGTATAGGTTTGTCTTTTTTTCAATTTGGGGACATTTTCTTCTATTATCTTGTTGAAGATCTGATCAATAGAGTTGTCTTGGGATTCCTCTCCTTCCTCTATCTGTATGATTCAGAGGTTTGGTCTTTTCATAGTATCCCACATTTCCTGCTTGTTCCATTCTTGTGGGGTTTTTTTTTTTTTCCTAATCTTTATTTGAGCATTCTCTTGGTCTGTATTATCCCAAAGGTCTGATATTCTTTTTTCTGCTCCATCTATTCTGCTTCTGAGGCTTTTTCCTATCCTTTCCTGTTGATTGGATGAATGTTCAATTTTATTTCCTTTTTCATTTAATCTTTTGATTTCTTTAGAGTTTCTACTTCCTTTAGGAGCTCGTCATTCATTCTCATCTTGAAGCTCCTTGCTTCGATGGTCAGTTTTATTTTTCATTTCAGCACCAAATCCTTTCAGTGTTTCCACTTCCTTCTGGAGTTTGTCATTCTCTCCCTATAGTTCTTTCTGGAGTTTATCTCTTTCTTTCTTTCTTTCTTTCTTTCTTTCTTTCTTTCTTTCTTTCTTTCTTTCTTTCTTTCTTTCTTATCTAGCTCCTTTCTGAGATTTTCATTGTCTCCCCTTAGTTCTGATGTTTTTTTCTTTATATTTTTTGATTTCTTTGAATATGTCTACAATTGTTCTTCCAAATTTGTGTCTTGGTTTCCTTCAAGGGAGATCTCATTTTAGGAATCTTCTGGAGGACTGGTAAAGTTCAGTGTGGGTTTCTTATATGAGCTTTTCCAATGTTGTTGTTGTTTCCCTTTTTACTTTTTTAATTAATTATTTTTTTTTATTCTGGTGTCTCAACTTTGGCTGTGCAGACAAGAATCCCTAACACTGCATCTGCTGGAATGCCTGCACCACAACACCACCAGCTTGAGTGGTGTGTGTGTGCAGGAGGAGGTGATTGTACTCTATTGACCTGCTGGCTACCTGTCTAGGTCTACCCATGCATCACTGTTAACTGGAGTGCTCCCAAAGCTGGGGGGTGGGGTGGGCGGGGAGGGAACAAAGACCCAAGGCTGTTCTCCCTTTCGTGGGCACAGTGCTGGTGTTCTCTAAAGTGGTTTTAATTTGCATTTTCTTCATTATTAGTGCTGTTGAACATTTTTTAAGATGTTTCTCAGCCATTTTATTTCCTCATTTGTGAAGTTGAGTTCCTTACGCCTTCTTTTGAGTGAGTCATTTGTTTACTTAGTTCTTTGCTTTTTGAGTAGTTTATATATTCTGGAAACTAATGCTCTGTCAGATGTATAACTGGTTTCCTCCCACTCTGTGAGTTTTCTCTTCACTTCCTTGATTGTTTCTTTCATTGTACAGAAGAAGCTTTTGAGTTTAATGAGGTCACACTTGTCAAGTGTCGACCTTATTGCCTGCACAGCTGTTATCTGATTTGAAAGTCTTCTCCTATGCCTATGTCTTGTAGGTTGCTGCCATTGTTTTCTTCAATAACCTTCAGAGTTTTGGGTTTCATGTTGAGGTCTTTGACCCACTTGGAGTTGATTTTTGTGCAGGGTAAGAGGTAGGGTTTTAATGTTATTCTTCTACAAGTGTTGTTCCAGTTTTGCCAACACCAGTTGCTGAAGATGCTATCTTTCCTCGATTGAGTCTTCATGGCCCCTTTGTGAAATAAGAGTTGAGTGAGATTTTATTTCTTAATACATTCTAGTATCCCATGTTCTTTGGGAAGTTGAGGCTATTGGCACTTAAGGTTATTATTGAAAGATGAGTATTGTTTTTTATTTTATTTTATTTAAATCTTTTTAAATATATATTTTGTATAAGATTATTAAATCTAGATCCGTGTCCCCTACCCTATCTTCCCACCCCACCAGAGCTGATGTATTGTGCCAAACATGCTTTTCATCTCTTTCTCAGTCTTTCATGATATTCTCCATGTGGAAGTTGACAGTTTTGAGCAGAAGTTCACTGTTTCAGTCAGTTCTTTGATGCAGTACTTTCTGTTGTTGTTGTTGTTACCAATATGCATCACTCCCAACTGCTTGGACAAAAGCTCAAGGGGCCCTGCACAAGAAATACAACCAGGTAATTTTCACTAGCATCCACAGATGAGGGATACTGTTCTAGTTTGTCTTCCATTGCTGTGACAAAACATTCTGACCAACACCAACTTGGGGAGGAAAGAGTTTATTCTGCCTAGATCTCCTGGGTCACAGTTCATCACTCAGAGAGCCCAAGACAGGAACTCAGGGCAGGAACCTGGAGGCAGGAGCTGAAGCATAGACCATGGAGGAATGCTGTTCATGGGCTTGCTCCCCTGGCTCATGCCCAGCCTGCCTTCTTATACGGTACACAACAACCTGCCCAGGGTGGCACAACTCATTGTGGCCTGGGCCCTCCCACATTGCATGACAATCAAGACAATTCTCCACAGACGTGGTCACAGGCCAATCCAATGGAGCAAATACCCCAATTGAGGCTCACTCAACCCAGGTGTGTCAAGTTGACACTAAAGCTATCCAGCCAGATACCATGCATCATTTGTTTTTCTGGGACCGTGTAATTTCACACAGCATGATGTCTTCTAGATCCAGCCATTTTCCTGCAAAGCTCGTGATGTCATCTTTCTTTACTGCTGCATAGGACTCCATTGTGTAGATGTACCGCGTTTTCGCTATCCACTTGTCAATTGAGGGGCATTTGTGTTGGTTCCAGCTCTTTGCTATTGTGAAGAGAGTTGAAATAAACATGGATGGTTGTGCAAGTATCTCTGGAGTGGGATGAGTCTTGTGGGTACATGCCCATGAGTGGTATGGCAGGGTCAGGTGACAAGTTCATTCCAAGTCTTCTAAGGGTTCTCCACACTGCTTTCCATAAGTGGTTGTCGACTTAACATCCCCACCAGAATGTATGAGTGTTTTCCCTTTCCCCACAACCTCTCCAGCACTTGGTACCATTTGTTTTTTTATTCCTAGCCAGTCTATACTGAGCTGAGATATCTTAACTGGTTTTGATTTGCATTTCTTAATGATTAGTGATATTGAACACTTCTTAAGTTTTCTCAGCCATCTCTAATTTCTCACTGTGAAGTCTCTGTTCAAGCTCTTTGCTTCCATCTATTGAGGGGTCATTTGCTTTCTTTTTTCTTTGTTTTTTTGAGTAGTTTATATATTTGGAAATCAATGCTTTATCAGATGTTTCTGTGTAAAGGTTTCTCCCACTCTGTGATTTCTCTTCACTCTCTTGGTTATTTCTTTTTGATGTACACAATTATTTTGAAGTTATGAGGTCCCATTTGTCAATTGTCAACTTAATTCTTGCCACAGCTGCTGTCTGGTTTAGAGTCTTTTCCTATGCCTATGTCTTGTGTCGTTGTGCCCACTTTTTCTTCTATCTCCTTACAGAGTTGGGGGTTATCACGTGAGGTCTTGTTTGCATACATTGGACGTTGACAGTTTGCACAGGGTGAGTGTAGGGGTTTAATTCTTCTTCTACAAGTGGTGATCAGTTTTAACAAAAACACATTTGACTAAGATGCTTTCTTCTTTCTACATTGTGTCTACTTGGCCTCCTTGTCAATGTGAGGTGAGTGAAATTGCATGTGCTCGGTTTGGATCGTTGGTTTTGTTCCCACTTAATCACAGGTCTGTGTTTGTGCCAGTACCAGGTCTGATTTTATGACTATAGCCTTGTAGTACAGTTGAAGGCTGGTTAGAGATCCCCCGTTGTATTGCTCCTTTCGCTCAGGGTTGTCTCTGCCTTTTGACCTAGTCTTTTGTTCCAAAGAAACAACACGAAAACTTTAAAAAAATTTTTTTCCAAGCTGTGAAGAAGCATCTGGGATATGGATTGGGATTCGTTTAAATCTCTACTAGATTCAGTAGAATGGACCATTTTTAGAGTGTTAATTCTCCCAATCCGACGAGTATGTAGGTTTTCCAATCTTCTGATATCTACTCTTCTACTTTTCTAAGAGTTTAATGTTTTTGTAGAAGATCTTGGTGTCTTTGGTTAGGTTTGTTCCATTATTCTTATTATTTTGAGTCTTATGTTGTAGAGTGGGAAGTTCTCTTGAATTCATTCTCCAGTGCTTGTTGTTGGTGAAAGAAAGGCCATTTATTTTTTTTTTTAGGTTAATTTTGTTGTCCTTGCCACTTTGCTGGAAGCTGTAATCGTTTCTAGGTTTTCTGTGTGAGTTTTTATTCATCCCTTAAGTAAACAATCACTATCGTCAGCAAAATAATGATAACCTGACTTTTCTCTTCCATTAGTATTCTTTATTTCCTTGTTTTCCTTATTGCTTCTACAAGTGTTTAAAGCACTATTGAAAGACGGAATGTGGGACAGGGGCAGCCTTATCGAGGTCCTGTTTAAAGGGAAATGTTTCTGTCATTTTCCCCATTTAGGATAGATATCGGTATGGGTTTCTTAATACGGCTTTGATTACATGAGATGATTCCCTCCAAATCCAATTCCCTGTAGGACTTAAAGCAATGAAGGGATGCAGGATTTTGTCCAAAGGCTTTTTGTCTTAGTGATGTGTTTTTTTTTTTGTTTTTTCTTTTCATTCCATTTATGCTTTTGATGCATATTTGTTGTTTTTGTATGTTTGAACCATCCTTGCATCTCTGTATGTAATCTACTTGTGTTCATGATGGATGATCTTATGATGGGTTTTGTATGCGATTGCCAGTATCCTGTTTAGAAATTCGGGCACTGGGCTTTGTGGATAGTTGAGAATGGGTCTATAGTCTGCTATGTTTAGGTTGTATCTTTGCCTGGTTTTGGCAATATAGAGTCAATGCTGGTCTTCATAGAAGTAAATGGGAGAATTTCCCTCTGTTCTGTATCACTAAACTTCATTAAATGGTTGTAGGTCTTTTTTGAAATGTGTTTCTATTGACATTTGTTGCTGAAATCATCTGGGCCTGTGCTTTTTTGTTGGAGTTTCTTATTACATCTCCTAATTTCTTCACTGTAGTTGGGTTGTTTTTTACAACTGCATCTCTTCTGGTTGCGCTTCTGTGCTTCCCAGGATTCAGATTTCGTCCATTCTTTCTAGGTTTCAAACTTGGATGAGTATTAGATTTTGAAATATCCTGTATGATTCTATCTTTCTGGTCTGTTGTGATATTCCCTTCTTTCATCCATGTTGTATTGATTGTGAGGTTGTTCCTTTATTCTCTTTGGGTTAACTGTGCTTAGGAGGTCTGTCTATCTTGTTTATCTTTGCAAAGAACCACTTTTGGATTCATAGGATTTTTGTATGTTTGTTCTTTGTTTTTTTTCATTGATTTCTGCTCACATTTTTGTTATTTTTTCCTATCTGTGTGCAGTTTAGGGTTCTCTGTTGTTGCCTCTCAAGTGCTTTAGCTTGCCATTGTTAGACCATTGCACTTTTGCTCTTTCCTGTCTTTCTAATTAGGCACCAGGGACTATAAACTCCCTGCTTAGGACTGCTTTTATGGTATGCCATAGGTTTTTGTGTTGTTGTCATTGTCATTCCGTTCCAGGATTGGTTTTATTTCTTTTTTATCTTCTTCCTGTACCCATTCATTATTTAAAGTGTGATTGTTCTTAGTAGGCATAGGGACTTTCTTGGTGTTGATGTGTAGCTATTCACTGTGGTCTGATAGAAGCAATGAAATATTATTTCAAATCTTTTGTATTTTTGAAGTTTTCTCTGTGTCCCATGATGTGGTCGATTTTGAGAATGTTCGTGGCGTGTTGAATAGAAAGTGTATTCTTTGGGTGTTAGGTTGATATCTTTGGTAAGGCTATGAGTCCTTTGGTTAGCATATCATGTCATTTCAGATGTCTCTCTTTTATTCTTTGTTCCTGTTGACCTGTCCAAAGGACCTCAGTGGGGTTTTGAGTCACACCTACTCTGATTGTACTTGGGTTAGTGTGTGACCTGTGTGCTGGAGAATTGTCTTAAAATTTTGTCACAGAGTTTGGGTG
Organism: Rhizomys pruinosus; assembly: GCA_009823505.1. NCBI lineage: Eukaryota > Metazoa > Chordata > Mammalia > Rodentia > Spalacidae > Rhizomys > Rhizomys pruinosus. The sequence goes on along the minus strand of VZQC01005157.1, from coordinate 33,440 downwards.
CATCTATATCCATAATGTGAAATCTTTGTGATCGTTTTAAGAAAAATTTTATGGCCTCTTTGTCTTTGCTGTCTTCTTTTACTTTGAATCATTTGTTGATATTAAATGAATCTCTTTCTTTTGGCTACCATTTTTTTGGAATATATTTTTTCCATCCTTTCACTTTAAGGTGGTGCCTGTCCTTGAAGGTAAGATGTGTTACTTGTAGACAGCATATTGATGGATTCTGTTTCCTAATCCAATCTCCTAGTCTATGTCTTTTGATTGGGGAATTTAGTCCATTAATATTTAAGGTTATGACTGAAAGGTTTGTGGTGCTTCCTTTTGCCTTATTATCCATTTGTGGTTTTGGTTTAGGTTTCTACTTCTGCAGTTATGCTTTTATTGATTTCTCTTTCTAGGTGCCTGGAGATGGTTGCTCCTTTCTTCTGTCCTTTGAATTCCTTCAAGTATTCTCTGAAGGGTTGGTTTTCCAGACATGTATTCTTTCATCTTGTTTTTGTCATGGAAGGTTTTTCTCTCTCCTTCTACTATAATCGATCTTTTTGCTGGGTATAGTAACCTGAGTTGGTATCTATTGTCCTTTAACACTGGGATTGCTTTGCTCTGTGTTCTTCTTGCTTTCATAGTTTGCATTGAGAAGTCAGTTGTAATTCTGATGGGTTTCACCTTATAGGTCACTTGTTTTTCTCTTGTGGCTTTAAGGATTGTGTCTTAGTTTTGGGTGTCTAGCATTTTAACTATGATATTGTGTGGGGAGTTTCTTTTTTGATCTTCTCTCTCTGGACTTCTATTTGCTTCTTGTATTTGTATTGGTTTGTCTGTTTTAACTTTGGGTAAGTTTTCATCTATTATTGTGCTGAAGATCTGATCAATACCATTCTCTTGGGATTCTTCTCCTTCCTCTATTCCTATGATGTGGAGGTTTGATCTTTTCATAGTGTCCCACAGTTCCTGGTTGTTCCAATTTTGTGTATTTTTAAATTATTCATAATCTTTACTTGAGGTTTTTAGTTGTTCTGTGTTATCTTCCAGGTCTGATATTCTTTGTTCTGCTTCCTCCATTCTGCTTCTGGGGCTTTTTCCATTCCTTTCCTCTTGATTGGATGAGTGTTTGATTTCCCTTTTCATGTCCTCTTCTGATTTCTTTAGTATTTCTACTTCCTTCTGGAGCTTCTCAATCTCTTCCTGTAGCTCATTGATTTGCTGGTTGGTTTCCTTATCTTTTTCAGCATGGGATCTTTTCACTGTTTCTACTTCTTTCTGGAGTTTGTCATGATCTCTCTCTAGGTCCTTCTTGAGTTCTTTATTCTCCTTTCTTAATTCTTTGATTTGCTCTTTATAATCTTGTAGTTCTTTAAGTATTTTCACAATTGTTTTTCTGATATCTGTGTCCTGGGCCATCCCTAGGGGGATCCCACTGTAGGAATCTTCCATAGGGCTGGTAGAGCATGGTGAGGTATTATCCTGCCCCTTTCCCTTGTTGTCTCTTCTTCATGTTCCTGGCATATAGGCTTCTCCTTGCCTGTATTCCAATGTGAATCCCAAATGCCTCTTCACTGTGTTGAAGGCTTGCTTTGCTTGCCTCCTTCAGATGCCTTCATAATCCCAGTTGGGGGGGGCGAGGGGGATTGGGGGGTGTTCCTCTTTAGCCCGTGCACCCTGGTACCTGCACTTCAGTTGGTCTTGGGAGATCTCAGATCTCAAGACTCACACAACCCTACTTTTTACACCAGCTGGGAGGATAACTCCGCCCCCACAGCCACAAAAGCCAATTAAGCAAAAGACAAATAAATTAAATCAAACAATGATCAGCCTTGCTGAAGCACCCAGCTCCTACCTACCTTCCTGTGCTTCAGCTGGTCTTTGGAGATCTGCAGATGAGTATTGTTTAGTGTCATTTTTATTTCTTTGTTTTCTTGATCCAATTGTTCCCATAATTATGCCTTAATTGTTTTCTTCCAGATCCTCTTCAATATAAACATTCCTAGTTTTTGTGCTTTGTGTTGTGTTGACTAAAATCTGTAGGCCTGGTTTGGTGGATGTGGAATTGCTCAGCCTATTTGTGACATAGATAATTGTTTAGTTCCCTTGATATTCATAGATAATTTGGCTGGGTAAAGTTTTCTGTGTTGGCATCTCTGGTCATTTAAACTTGGAGTACTTTGGTGCAGGCTCTTTTGGCTTCCATAATTTTTTGTTTAAAATTCAGCTGTGATTTTTAAAATTCAGCTGTGATTCTTAAGGGTTTTCCTTGAGAATTGTAATTTGTTTTCCTGCAGCATTCAGTACTCTCTCTTTGTTCTGTACGTTTAGTGTTTTAACTATCACATGCCGTGGGGAATTTATATTCTGGTCCTCTCTAATTGGAGCTGTATGTACTTCTTGTATCTGTATAGGTATGCCTTCCCTTAATTTATGGAAGTTTTCTTCTATAATCCTGTTGAAGATCTGGTCAATGCCATTAAACTGAGATTCTTGGGGCTGGAGAGATGACCTAGCTGTTAAGAGCTCTGACTGCTCTTGCAGAGGACCCGGGTTCAATCCCCAGCACCCACATGGTGGCTGAGAACCATCTTTAACTCCAGTTCCAGGAGAACTCCAGTTCCAGGGGAATCCGACGCCCTCTTCTGACCTCCGCGGCACTGCACAACACGGGTGCACAAACCTACATGCAGACAGTACATCCATACACATACAAAAAAAAAAATTAAAAAAAAATGTTAAACTGAGATTCTTCTCCTTGTTTGCCTATGATGCATAGATTTGAGCTTTTCATAGTGTTATATATTTCCTGTTTATTCCATTCTTGTGTTTTTAAATATTTATTTTATAGTTTTTGTTTGAATAATAAAGTTCATCAACTTTGTGATCTAGTCTTCATATCCTGTTTTCCATTTCATTATTTCTCCTTGTGAGGCTTTCTCCTGCTGTTTCAAATTACCAACAGATTCAAAATTGTTTTTCAATTGGATTTGACTTTCTTCAATATTTCTCTACTTTTAAATTCACATTTCATGTTCTAAATCGTTTTTATTTTTTTCTGCTATATATTTTTCTTTTCTTGAGCTTCAGTAATGAGTTTATGCCTGTCTACTCTGAGTTCTTTGTGTGCTCTTCAAGTACTTTTATTACATTTATGATTGTTATTCTTAATAAAGAATCCTTGGGGTGATTCTTATTGCAGCACATTTCAGCAGGGGTGGTGGGTTTTGTTGGGAACATATTCCCCTGAGTTTTCATATTATTTGTGGTTTTGCATTGTTGTTTGTGCAGGTGGATTTGGTTTTTTTGGTTGTGTGTCTGATATGAAATTCTATTCTGCCTTTGTTTAGTTGAAGTTTGACTTTTGTTTGTATGGTTGATGTAGCATGGTTGCTTTTTGCCTCAGGAATAAAATGGTGTGTGCTTCAGTAATTCTAGGGTAGTAATCGAATCATCAGTAAGCAGTATTAGAAGGGGTCTAAGGGCAATGTGGGTGTGGGGAGATCCTGGGGAGGGTGTAGGAAACTAGTCAGGGTAGGTATGTGTCTTGAAGCTGGTGAATGAATTTGGGTGTAGATGATTAGGACACAGTGGGGAAGGTCTGGGATAGGAGGCTAATCCAGAGATCCAAGGTGGGAAGAACTAGAACTGTCTATGACACAAACCTAGAAGGGAGACTAAGTGTAGGGAGAAAATGGAGCTGCTGAGAGTTCAGGCAAATCCAGGAAAAGCTTGTAGGGGGTCTATCATACCAGAATAGTAAGCAGGTCTTTGGCAGGAAGATAAGGAGGCCAGGAGGAAGGCAGGCAGAGGGACAGCCTGTAGTGTGTCTAACAAACTAAGCAGGAGGATTGAACTGCTCTAGGTGCAATGGATCAGGATGCAGGGGACAGTTCTGGAATATGAGGGCAGTCCAGAATTCTGAGTTAAAGGAGCAACAGACCTAGGCTCAAGAATAGAAGGATTGAGTGCAATGAGAGAGTGGAGCTGCTCAGGGTATAGGTAAATCAAGGTACAGTGGACAAGATCTGTCTTACAGGGTAGTAGACAGGTATGCAGTACGTGGATCAAGAGTCCAAGGTGGGAGGTGGGGACAGCCTGTGTAATGTCTATCAAACTTGCTTCTTTCATAGTTCAATTTGTTTGTAATAGCATTTTTGCCTCTTTTACGTCAAGATGGTTTCAATCATTGATAGTGAGTCCTATTTTAGAGGCAGCAAGAAGATAAATCATATTTTCTAATCCAATTAGCAAGTTTTCAGATTTTTACTTTGGAATTGAGATTGTTATTGCCGAGAATTATTATTGACTAATGATTGTCAAAACCTATAGTTTGGATGATGTAGTAGTGTTTTCATAGACCTCTTTTGATGGACTGTTCTGGAATTAGACATTTATTCCTTTTCTCTTCTCGTCTGTCCTTTATTCTCCATATTGAGTTACTTTTCTATTATCCTCTGTATGGCTGGCTAAGTGCACATAAATTCCTTAAATCTGTTTGTTTTTTTTTAATCAGAGAAAGATTTTCTTCCTCCTTCAATTATAACTGCGTGTTTTGGTGCGCATAGTATTCTTGGCTAACATTTGTGTTATTTCCTGATTTTTAAGATATCAGGGAAATTTTCATGGCTGTCATTCTGATGGGTCTACCTTTATATGTGATTTGATCTTTCTCTCTTACAAATTTCAACATCTTCCTTTTTTCGTGTACAGTGTTCTGACTATTATGACATGTTGAATTTTCTTTCTGGTACTGTCTATGTGATGTTCTGAATGCCTCTTGCATCATATTTGTGGAATGTTGTAGAAAATATTTTCTCTGGCTTTGACATGGTTTTCCTCCTTTTCTTCTTCTATTCCTATTAATTGTAGTTTTGGTCTGTTTTGTACTATCTCTGATTTCCTGCATGTTTTGATCCTGGGTTATTTTAGTTTCATATTTTTTATGAAGTAATCCATTTCTATGATATTATCTTTTACACCTGGAAGTCTCTCTTGTACATAGGCCAATTCATTGGTAAATCTTTCCTCTGAGTTTTTGTTTGACTTCTAGAATTTTATTTATTTATTTATTTATTTATTTATTTATTTATTTATTTATTTTAGTCTTTTGAGACAGGGTTTCTCTGTAGCCCCAGTCAGCCTGGAACTTGCTATGTAGACCAGGCTGGCCTTGATCTCACAGAGATCTGCCTGGCTTTGACTCCAGAGTGCTGGGATTAAAGGCATGTGCCACTGTGCCCAGCCAGTGACTCCTTGAATTTTAATTTCATGTTTTATTTTAATTTGAATTTATCTCAGAGATTCTATCACTTTAGTAATTTCTAATTTTCTAATTTAATGGTTTTACTTATTTCATTCAACTTTTTGTCTTATGTGGCTTTATTTGGGATTTTATTTATAACCACCGTGCAGTTCCATGACATAATGAATAATATAGAGAGAAGATATGATATGATTAGAGTTTCCGATTGGCAAAATAAGTTTGCGGTGTTTGGCAATTTTGGCTCCCTCCTTCAGATAACAGCATGATAGGTGGCTACATGCTGGAGGATATATGTTGTCTTGGTTATTCCTCACTTTAGGCTTCTGGAGTTATAACTTTGGTGGTGTATCTTGGTATGGATATCTGAGTTCACTTTAGTTGAGGGTATTTTTGCTTACTTTTATCCCAGGTGATAAAGCAGTTGAATGGTGCTGGGTGTTTGGCCTCAGGGTCACTCTAAGATTTGGGGTTAGACTTTACAAGATCTTATGGTGTTTCAGAGGGTGGAGTGGCTGGTTGGACAGGTTGGCTGGATCAGTTCTTTATATAATTTTCTATGATGAGTCGATATTTGTGTTGTTATTTGATGTCATAGGTTTTCTGTATTTTTATATTCTACAAGGTAAGAAATGGAAGCTGTGTTTTGAGTTTGTAATTATCAAATGACATGAGGTGTTGAATATTGTCATAAACTTATGTGTCATCCCTGAGAGTTCCTTTCATTATCAATGTCATTTGGCTGTTTTTAAAATACCTGTAGAGTGTTATGCACCTGCACACCAGCATGCTTACAGCTTGCCTGCTGATCCACTCAGGATTCAGAATCCAGCCCTCTGTATATAAAGAGACGACACTCTGGGGAAACTGTGTAGACATGTGGCCAAGGGACATGTGGAAGTCTTCTGCTAAGCACAAGGCACTTTCAGACCCAACACACACTCTTTGTCTGTTCTAGTTTGGTCCAAGCACTGGCCACATGGGCAACCTCCTCGCCATAATTGTAAACATTTTTTTTTTTACATTTTTTAAATCATTATTTTTATTTATTTTTTTTTTATTATTTATTTTTTTTGGGTCTTTTCGACTCAGGGTCTCCCTGTAGTCCCAGCTGTTCTGGAACTCACTCTGTAGACCAGGCTGGCCTTGAACTCACAAAGATCTACCTGCCTCTGCCTCCCAAGTGCTAGGATTAAAGGTGTGTGCCACCATGCCCGGCTTAAATTATTATTATTATTATTATTATTATTATTATTATTAAACTTTTTCCATATGTCATACATCATTTCTCAATCAAATCTAGAGTCTCTTTCATTTCCATGCCCCCCATCCCACCCAAGGCCCTGCACTCTGCCATACATGTCTTGCATCTTTTTCTGAGTCGTTCCAGAGGTTTTTTTTTAATTCTTTTGTTATTGTTTGCTCCAACTTGTATTGCTTTTCAAAGGATCCTCAGTGGAGGACGATCTACGATCTACACTGTTACAAAAACATCGAAGAAAAACTGGCCCTCCCCTGTACACCTGACTTCAAATTGAATGAAGAGAATTCCCCTCATGATCCCAACTCACAAAAACTAGCTTCAGCTATCCCTGCTAAATCAATATGCACTCAGAGGGAGGCCCAGGAAGTTTACTCCCTTTTCCCTCAGCTCCCCCCTTACCCCATTCCTCTCAGAACCTATTCCTTCATCCGCCCTCACACTTACATGCGTTCCCTGTTAATGTGGGTGCCAATGCTGCAGCTTGGCCCTGGGTCCCCACCCCCCCTTTCTGACCTATCCCTTACTTGTAAAGCAGCACAAGCTGGCTCCTATTTCCCTTATTTTGAACAGGCTCTCATCCAGTGGGCTACTAACCTTCAAACACATTATGTTTGGTACATCCAACAAACAGCCCTACAATATTTCAAATTTTTGCAGCTTCCACCTTCCACATTTTACCCTCGTACTGCAAATACATACATTACATGGAAGACATCCTTGTGGCTTCATCCCAGGGTCTTTCTCTTCTTTAAGAATTTCTGTCACTACAGCTTCTGTGGTAGTTAACAGAGAGGCCACCCCAGTAGCATTCGGCAAGGCAGTTCTTACACCCTTTGTTGGATCAATGATTCCCTTACCATGTTCATAAAATCTCAAAGCATGACATCATATCCAACTTCTGAGGAAGTTTGCAGAATTTTCTCAATTATCAAAGAGCCTTAAACACCTGAACTCTTAACAATAGTCATTGCAGGGATTTTCAGTGCTCTTTTAATAATTTCTATAACAATTTTCTGATCTTCATTGGCAGGTTTTATTGAGTCTAATACTGGGATGCAACAAAGCAGAGCACAACCCCCTCCTAGAACAATGCCTTCTTCAACAGCTGCTCTTGTAGCATTGAGGGCATCTGTCACTCTGTCTTTCTTCTCATTCACTTCAACATCACTTGTCCCTCGAACCTTCAGCACAGCTACTACATATGATAGCTTTGCCAGCTGTTCATTCAGACTTTCCTTTTCATATTACTAGTTGTGATGTCTAGTTGCTCAGTGATATCTTGACCATGCTTTTCAATTTGAGCTTTGTCACCTTTCATTTCAAAAGCACAACATCGTCTTTGGTGACAATGACCTCTCCAACTTATCTTAAGCCATGGGCTTGAACATCTTCAAGGTTTAGATTCAATCCCTATTAGCCAAATACCGCACCACCAGTATCAATAGCAATATCTTTTATCTGGTTCATCCTATTGTCCGCAAACCCTGGAGCTTTTACTGCTACTGCCTGAAGACCAACTTTTAGCCTATTCAAAACCAGTGTACTTAGAGCTTTTCCATCAACTTCATCAGTGATTATGAGCAAGGGCTTCTGATGAGCATTGGCAATTTCAAGAGCAGGAACGATAGACTAGACACTAGAAATTTTCTTTTTACTCAACAGAACATAGGCACCTTGGAATTCACATTTTTTGCCCTTTCAGTGTGTTAATAAAATATGGAGAAATGTATCCTTGATCAATCAAATTTCATGATTTCAATAATTCCTAATTCATCATTCAATGTTTTCCCATCCTTTACTGTGATAACACCCTTTCTTCCAACCTTTTTCATTGCATCTGAAATGATATTTCCAAGTTCCTTGTCTCTGTTTGCAGAAATTGTAGCAACCTGAGCAATTTTTTCAGGAGTTGTCACAGGTATAGATTGCTTTTTAAGTTCAGCGATTACAGCATCAACAGCTAGCCTCACACCTCTCCTGATTTCCACTGGGTTAGCAAGCACCTTTGCTAATCTTCTCAAAGCTCTCCTTGGCAATAGAGGGAGCCAGAACAGTAGCAGTTGTGTTGCCATCCCCAGCCTCTTCATTGCTGTTATTGGCAACATCTTGGACAAGTTTAGCTCCAATATATTTATATTTATCTTTTAAATCAATTGACTTTGTAACAGTCGCATGATCTTTTGTTACTTCGAGACTTCCCCAGCTCTGTTCAATAATCACTGTTCTTCCCTTTGACCCCATTGTAATGGTTCAGCATCTGTTAAAAGGTCTAAGCCTTGAAGCATTAAGGCTTGGGCATCCACTCCAAATTTTACATCTTTGGCATAAGCCTGAGTGAGATGAGGACCCAGTACCCGGGACAGTGGTCTTATCTGGTGAAGTACTGTGGGTTCCTTTATGTATGCTAACGAAAACAACTTCGGGTTTCAGCAGCTTATAAGCAATGTGGTTCCCTCCAGATATATAAACTATCAAAAAAAAAAAAAAAAAAAAAAAAAAAAAAAAAAAAAAAAAAAAAAACCAAAGAAAAAAGAAAACAATGTACCATGAATATAATGGGCAAAGAACTGAACAGGACTTCACACGTGAGAATGAGTGGCGATGAGAAACACCTTAAGAAGTGTTCAACATCACTAATCATTAAGGAATGCAAAATCAAACCCACTCTAGTACATCTTACCAATAATGGCTAGGCATCAAGAAAAAAACAATTGTCCAAGGTGGAGAGGTTGTGCAGAAAGGGGAACACTCATCCACTGATGTGTGGGAATTGCAAACTCAGTACAACTATGGAAAGCAGCATTGTGGAGAACCCTGAAGATTTGGAATGAACTTGCACCCGGACCAGCCATACCACTCCGTCATGTACCTCAAGACTCACCCCCCGCAGAGATTAATGCATTGGCCATGTTTATTTCAGCTCTCTTCACAATGCAAGAGCTGGAAACCAACCCAAATGCCCTAATGATGAGTGGATGATAGAAAATGTTGGACATCTACACAGTGGAGTTATGCACAGCAGTAAGTAAAGAGGAATCATGAGCTTTGCGGGAAATGGCTGGAGCTAGAAGGACATCAGGGCTGAGTTGAAGTACACAGTCCCGAAAAAACCAACAATAGTGAAATGGTATGCCCATATGTGGATGCTATGCCCATTACCTAGTTGTAAGTATTATCGTGTTAGGCCCCTGAGCTTTTGTCCAAAGCAGTTGGGAGTGATGCATATTGGAAACAACAACCACAACCACAACAACAAACAGCAACAAAAGGGCTGCATCGAAGAGAACTGCTGTGAACCAATGAATTCTGTGTCAAAACAGCCAACTTCCTATCATAGAGAATATGAGAAAAGACTGAGAAAGAGATGAAAGGTTTATGTTTGGCAGAATCATGAGCTCTGGTGGGGTGGGGGGAATGGCGGGGGAACAAGGGGCTAGAGTGTTGTTAAAAAAATAAATAATTTATAAAAAAAAAATAATAAATAAATAAATAATAATAAGATGTGTCTAGTGTCCTCCTGGTCTAAGTCTTTGTGTGTGTTTGTCAGTCATTGTAATTGTCTCATGTATGTTGGTTCCTGGTCTAAGTCTTTGTGTGTGTTTGTCAGTCATTGTAATTGTCTCATGTATGTTGGTTCCTGGTCTAAGTCTTTGTGTTTGTCAGTCATTGTAATTGTCTCATGTATGTTGGTTCCTGGTCTAAGTCTTTGTGTGTGTTTGTCAGTCATTGTAATTGTCTCATGTTGGTTCTGTCAAACAAAGTGCCCAGTTCAAGTTTCCAGCCTTTATGTGCACAGAATTATTCATTTTGGCAGGCCAGACTGCATATGCATGTGCCAACTTTAAAATATGGGTATTTAAAAATGTATTTATAGGCCAAAAATTTGGATGCCATATATATCTTTGTATCAAATGTTTACTCTTTGTTTTGCATGCTCAACTAATGTCCTAGGCAGTTGAATACATGAATGGTCTACTTAAATGATTTTTTGTTATCTAGGTCTGGTCCAAGAAGTGGGCTATCCTCGACGCCCCTTGCCCCTTGTCACTTGGGGCCTTCTCAGCCTCCTCTGCCCTTTTGGCAAGTCCTGCCGGTGTGTGCCACCATCACTACTGGTCTCTGTCTTCTTCTCAGGTGCCTTCTCCATTTTTACCCACAGCTAGCAACAAGTAATTGAGACCATGGCCCAGGTCCTGACTATGGTCATCAACAGAGGCTCTCATCGAGCCCCTCCAATGATGGAGTTGTGTTTGGCTCTCTGCCATTTATGACTTGAGGGGATAAACCCCAAGGTCTCTACTCCAACTCAGATAAACTGCTCCTATTCTCTTCACTCAGTGACTGGTTAGTCAATGACGGGTAAGATACTGCTGATCAGGACAACCTATGACATGCAAAGTCAAATGTTGGAATGCTAGAGGTGGGGTCAAAAATATCTGAGCTATGCACTCAGGCTCCCACTCTGTTTGCTAGTCTCTTAAAAAACAAAGGGGTGGAAATATGTAGAATGTCACATGCCTGCACACCAGAGTGATTTCTGATTTACCTGCTGAATAGGTCTAACCTGTTCTCAGAAGTTAACCATGGCAACAACTGAGTCAGTGACCTGGGCCAATTATCAACACTTTGCACATTCATTGATGGAGCAGAGATGAATATATATATATATATATATATATATATATATGTATGTATATATATGTAGATAGATAATATATGTAGTTAGATAATATGTATAAGATATAGATACATATATTCCCCATTTTTCCCTAATTAAATGAGTTGCAGGAGCTTGCAGTTTCCCTGCTTTTAACCTGGCTCCCTGTATCTATGTGTTGACTATACCACCTACTCAACCCCATTTCTCTGCCATGATGCAAACTTATTTGGCTGGACCAGAGGAGTTTACTCCAATACCGTGTTTATTTTCTTGTTGTGCTTTAAGTTTTATGCTTTCTTTTCAGAGTTCATATACACTGTCCTATTAAATGACTCCTAATCAGCTATTCTGTGTCTGTATCTTGGCCTCTGAATCATGAGTTTTTTCATGGTAAATGATTACATAATTTTCCAAGTCCACTTTACTTCCCATGTATTAATTCTATGATGCAGTATGTACCTGTCAGCACTTTACCCAAAGTCACATAAATATTTCTTGGGATTTTCTTGCTACTGTCTTACACATCAAATCTATGATGTAATTTGAATTAATTTTGTAAGAATAAACAAGTGTGGGTCAGTATTTTCATTTTACAATTTTCTGTCCATGAATTTCAGTAGTTCTCCTTCCACATAGATTTGATGACCTAAATTGCAAAATTGCAATTTTCTTTATCTTTTTGAGACAAGGCCTGGAACTCACTAAAATCTTTCTTATATCATTCACCATTTGGTAAATCTTAAAAGACAATGAGTTTCACATTATTCTTCTGATAACAATTTTGAATGCAGTTGTACTCTTTTGGAGCTTGTATAAAAATTTCTGAAATGTTCAGTTACAGTAAGCCAAAGTATTTATCCCTAAGATGTTCCCTTTTTTAGTTACATTTGTGAAAATGAAAGCTATGGATAAAGTGATATTATTTAGATACAGTAACAGAGAGTTAGTAGTTGGAAATCTATTTTGCAAACTGTGGGCTTAATGATTGTGATCTTCCAGTTGTGTGGTAAAAATCACAGTTAAATGTGATCTCAAAACTCATCTGTTGAAGTAAGTCCATAACACATTACTAACACAATGTATATTTTGTTTTAAATTCTTTGTGTAAACTAGAGAATAAATTATTAAGATGTCCATGAAGTAAAACCAAGATTTTCTCTATAATGCTTTAAAAATGTTCTATTTTTATTTTTCTATTTTTGATTAATTTTTAATTTTTATTTTTTCTTTCTTTCTTTTTTTTTTGTTTTTGGTCTTTTTGAGACAGGGTCTCCCTGTAGTCCCAGCTGTCCTGGAACTCACTCTGTAGACCAGGCTTGCCTTGAACTCACGAAGATCCACCTGCCTCTGCCTCCCAAGTGCTAGGATTAAAGGCGTGCGCCACCACGCCCGGCAATTTTTAATTTTATATGCTTGAGTGTTTTGCCTGAATGTAGGTAGCTGTGCACCCAGTCATGCAATGCCCACAGAGGTTAGAAGAAAGCATCAGATCTCATGAAACTAGAGCTTTGGACAGTTTATAGCCACCACGTGGGTGCTGAGATTTGGATCCAGGACTTTTGGAAGAGAAGCAGTGCTCTGAACCACCAAGCCATCTCTCCATCCCCTATTTATTTTTATTTTACATGCTATTTTCAAATGTTCATTTATTTATTTTTATTTTATGTGCATGAGCATTTTGCTTGCATATATCTAAATGTATCATACACATGCAATGACTATGGATGCCCGGAGATGGTGTCACATCCCTTGGAACTGGAATTAATGTATTGTTTTTAGGTGCCATATGAATGCCAGGAATTGAACCCAGGTCTTTGAAGAGCAGATAGTGCTGTTAACAACTGAGCCATTGCACTAGACTATATGTGAGTACTTTGCCTGTACATTTGTAAATGCTCCACATTTTCAATGCCCATGGATTCTAGAAGGTGCAATGGATCCTGTGTGGGTGATCTACCAGCCTGCTTGTAAGTGCACTATGTGAACAGTGCCCTCAGAGCCTAGAAAAGAGAGTCTTATCTCCTGTAACTGGAGATAACTGGTAGTTGCTGGTCACCATGTGGTTCCTGGGAATGAAAGCCAGATCCCATGGAGAAGAAGCCAGTGCTCTTAACCGCTCACCAATCTTACAGCCCCTAGATAAAATTTTTCATTTTAAAAGCCTCTATTTTCATTTTTAGGGAATAGTAAACTAAAGGTTTTATTTGTGGTCCACATTATAATTGATTTTAGCCTCAAGTTCATTCAATGATATTTTTTGCTATAAATTTATTATCATGGATTTTTATCTACATTATTATTAGTAGGCATATACAAAAGACATGTATCTGCCAAAATGAATAAATTAAATTTTAGCACCTTTGATGGTGCATTAAGGGATCAATGCACTTCGTAAAAGAAGAAAGGCAGCACAGATTCCTCTTTTATCTCAGTTTTTGTCTAATTATTCAGTGACTTAGAACATTACTAATGATTAAGTTTCTAAGGGAGTACTGAGACATCAATTCTATGAAATGTACACAACAGAAAATAATTTTCACCCATCCTATTATATAATGTAAAGCATATAAAAAGCTATAAACCATTCAATTTTTCCCTAGCATATTTTTTGGTAGGTTTTCTTTTGGAAAATGTTAACCCTATGTCATGTCTATTTCCTTGCAGAGTGATTCCTAGAAAACAGAATTTGATATCCTCTGGAATGGAAATGATTTGAAATTTGTTGTTAAACTTCATAAATTAACAATGCTTAAAATTGGTGATAAGAGATCATAGTATGTGTAAACTGAATCATCACTCAATTCAACTAAGCTGTGATGTGCAAGTGTAGTGTTAAAAAAATGAAAACAATTGGAAATTGGAATTCACAATCTTCAAGCACTTGCAAAGCTACAAGGCAAAAACACTAATTACAATGAGCCTTTAAACATGGAGTGCTGCATAAATAAAATTACAGGAGCCCCCTCAGTCAGACGGACTTCTAAAATTCATCACATTAAGCAAAATAAATAGTCAAAGTATTAAAATATCATGACATTAAAATGAATTTTGATTTGTAAAAAAGTTCCACTTGAGATAGTAAAAAAGTATATGCTTGTTACATAATAGAGCTTATAAAAGGGGTAATGAAAAATAAATTATTAATAATTCTGGTTAGAAGAGTCAGCTTTAGTGAAGTCTATATGTTAAAATATCAAGTAACATTCTCTAATATATTTATAAAGCTCCTGCATTCTTTTTATTTGTTTTAGTAGTCTATCAATCTGATCTTAAATGCACATTGCTTCTTAAAATATTGTCATATATTTCTATATAACTCCATAATTGTCATCTGTAGGCTTGGAATTTTGAATAGGATGGTTAATGCTGATAAAAAGTACCCTTCTGAACAACTGAGGGAAATATTTGAAAGAACACTACTCAATGAAATATTTGTCAAAAGCAATGGTCCATGTATAATAATGTCAAGAGATTTCAGTACATAATTCACAAGATGCCAGGCAGCAGATGAACTGTTGTTCTTGGGGTGTGGTAAATATTTTGTTAAAATGGTAATGTAACTGAGCAATTTACACATATGATGAGATCCCCATAAAATTTCTAATGATATCATTCACAAAATAGAAAATCACTAATACAATCCATACGAAATATAAAGTCATCAAATAACAGGAGAAATTCTGAGGAAAAGAGGAATTCTGTATTTATAAGAACTCCCAAGTTTAAATAAAACTAAAAATACTGGAGCAAAAATACATGGTCCTGGCATAGAAGCATATATGAAAATCATAAGAAGAGCAGTTACCCGTATGATTCCCTAGACTCATACAGAAATAGACAATGGAATCAAGACTATTTCTCTGACACAGTGCTGAGAACTTTGGGCATTCACATACAGGAGATTGAAATTAGGTCTGTGGCCTCCAGGAGGGCAGCCATGAATGATTACACAGAACTTGAATGACTACATAGGGACCTGAATGATTACATGGAACTTGAAAAGGACCAGGGGACTTATGCAGTTCTTTCACTTTTACTTCTCCATCCAAGCACGATTGTTTAAAGCCACAGAGAGCTCTGTTTTTATACTTATTAGAGACACAGATGAATATTCAAAGAACAATGAAAAATAATAAATTGGCTAGAATATAATGATTTAGCAAAATGAGATGAGCACATCCACATTATCTCCATGCTTTGCCTACTTGGAGGTCAAGGCGTTCCATCAGAAATTAAAAGTTGAGACTGTCATTCTGGAGGCAACTTCCCACCAATCATTCTTGCAAAATCTTTCTCATGAGACAAGGCTCTCCAGACATACATCCTCAAAGTTCGGTTTAATTCACCAAGCGTGTTTTTAAGCCACAGAAACACTATTTCACAGTCCCTACATAGATCCCTATCTCTCAACTCAAAACACTACAAGACTTCAAAGTTTGAAAGGACTAAAAACAGAGAAGAAATAAATTGATGTTGAGAGAGAAGCAACCACTTTCTGAATTAAGTATCTATACCTTAGGAAATAATAGTGAGAACTGAAAGATAGACTTACATAAAATAAAAAAGACCCTGTCTCAAAATATAAAAAAAAAAACAGTTATCAAAGTGAACACACTGCCTATAGAATGGAAGAAAATATTTTCACATGTACTGAAAATTGATTAATATATAAATTATATGGGCTGGAGAGATGACTTAGCGATTAAGAGCACCGACTACTCATGCAGAAGACCTGAGTTTGATCCCCAGCACCCACATGACGGTTGAGAAGCCGCTTTGACTCCAGTTCCAGGGGAATCCGATATCCTCTTCTGACCTCCAAGGTATTGCATGACATGAGTGCACAGACCTACATGCAGACAGTACATTCGTACACATAAAAAATAAATAAAATTTAAAAAATATATAAAAATAATTGAAAAAGTAGAGTAAACCACACAATCAATAAACCAGAAAATGAATTCATTAGACACCTTCTGTATGAAGAAAAGCAAATGTCTAATAAATGCATGAAAAATGTACAGTATCTTTAGCCACCTGCTAAAGGTAAATCAAAACTGAATTTTATTTCCATTTTAGCTTGGTAAGAATTTCTATCAACTATTGTCAAGACTGGATAAATTTCTCAGTAGTTAAGACCACTTCTAATTGTTCTTGCAAAAGACCCATGTTCAAATCTCAGTGTAGATGGCTTTTGCTATTTGCAAATATGCCGCCCCCTGACCCCCACCAGCAAGCAAATATCAGAGTGGCAACAGGGTGACATGATTCCCTCCAGGGATGTCTAGGTCTTGCAGAACATCACTTTATTTCCCCAAAGACTCAGGTTATATAGACAAAAATTTGGTAGTCTTAAAAAGCCTGCACAGGACTAATATTCCAAGAGAAAGTTTGAAAAACAAGACACATGACCTTAATACATAGAAGTTGGGAGAGGCTTTACACAAAGGACCTGTGATAATAATTGAAGATCACTGATCACCAATGTCTCTTCTAAGAACAAGGGGGGTCTAAGGCTTTGGTGGCTAGTTGCTCTTTTATCAGCTGGGTGGTTTGCCACATAGCACGGTTTTGTGAGATGCTGTGTTCAGAACCTCTACTTATCTAAGATACAGCTGCCTTCCAAGTTTCCTGAGGTCTTCTTATTCCAAGTCAATTCATCCTAGTCACCAACATACCACCACGTCAAGAAAACAAATGCTGTTGTAAGGTGTGTGTGTGTGTGTGTGTGTGTGTGTATTGATTCCTGTCAGTGTATGAGAATAAAGTAAATGTTAAATGTTTTATATAGATAGATAGAGCATATATATAATTGCATATAGTAATTTATAAAAATTATGAAATATAAACAAACTATATAATTTATTAGAATGTGAATGGAACTGCAGAATATCATATTAAACAAAATAAGGTGAACTCAGAATGACAGATATCATGTATTTGCTCTCATATGTGAAATTTAGAGGGTAAAAGGACATGAAAGAAAATATAATATCAAGAAGATAAAAGGAGATAAGTGGGAGTTTTAGGGCAACAAGTCAGAGTAACAGGGCATGCATACAATCAGACTATTCATATGAATGTACAAACATGCCATAATGAAGCCTATTCCTTTGAACAATTACTGTACAGTAATTTAAAAACTTGCCCTGATCATCCCTGTCTCTGCCTGTCAAAGGAATAATGGATGCTGTCTAGAGGAAGTAATCCTAAAGCCTTCCAGAAATCCTTTCTCTCATCATTTTTATTTGCACAGTGAAAAATATTGCAATGATTGTCTTTTATGTACTATTTCCCTGTGGATTGGAAGATGCTTCCTTGATTGCAGGCATATGCAAATCACACGTGGTCAAAAGAACATAATTATCTTTAACCATGCCTAATAATCACAAATAACTACTTTGAGGACTAAACAATATGGATCCATTGGTCATAATCACTGCCGCTGTGTGGTTTTCATTCCTCACTGTCCACCAACACCAGTGCTTTCAAAAGCAGTCTGTGGATATACCACTGAAAATATTGCTACCCCATGTCTAGCTCCTATTCTGGCTTGGGCTAAGCAGTAAATATAATAGTGAAGATAATAGTCGCATGTCACTTTTAAAGAAATTTCAAGAATTATATAAAAAGGCAAAAATCATATAATGCACAATTATTTGAAAGGACTGTGAAGAAAACTAAAACATGTAGAGAAGATAATTGATAAGACTTATTATATCAGTCTTGCAGGTCCCATAAATAACAGACCTGACAATGAGGAAGTTAAGAGTAAATATGAATGATAATCAAAATGCATGGTTCAGGGTATATGGAAAGATCAAACTGTGGTTAGTACTGGTTTCCAGAACCAGTTTTTCTAGTTTATTATCCTCAAGTGTATCTGTGCTACTCAAACCTGATAATCATAATGCAGCATCGTTTTTATTTGATGTGTACATAAATCCTTGCTTTTTTCATAATGCACACTTGTAAATTTTACATTTTGTTTTTTAACATTTTGCAATATCTCATAGAGTTCACTCAGCTTGAACAACTTTCCAACTACCTTTTAATTTTTAATTACTGTTCAGAAATTATCCCATGTAATTATATTGATATAAACACACGTGTCTATGCACATAATTTTCTTTAGCAAAAAATAATGAAATCGTATCATTTACAAAATTGTGAATAAGATTGTAGAATATTGTATAAAATGATATAATACAGATGTAGAAATACAATATTACTTATTTGTGACCTAATATGAGAAAGTAGAAGAAACAACAAGAACAGTGGGAGAGAAGATAAGTAAAGAATGGCAACTGGGTGCAAAGAAAGTGAAAAGGGAGACATAAACTCCCTAAACTGCCTGATACTGTATATTTCAATATATGTACAAGACTATGAATGTTCTCACCATATATTAATGATAAATATTTGAATTGATGGGTGAGCTAACAACTCTGATCTATAAAATAAAAAAATATTCACAAGTGCTGTCCCTTCATGTGAATCAGCTGATCATTTTCATTCATGTGAAACAGCTGATCATTTTCATTCACAAGGAAGATTTCCACCCTTACCTTGAGATGGCTCCAAACAACAATTCATGATCTGTCTGAGTTCAGTTTCTCTTTGCCTGTCCCTCCCTGTGATGCAATACCTCTTTTTTCTGTTTCTGAATCCCCTGAAAATGATCCTAATAGATCTATTAAGAGGGATCCCTCCTCCATTGGGGTTGTAATACATGTGAAGGTGTATTTAATATGTTTCCTATCATTATGAACTAAAAAGTGTTTGAAAAACATGTCAGGCCTTTAAAGGAGTACTAAAATACCCCTGAATAAATAGGATAATATAAAAAAAAAAGCCGGGTGTGGTGGCGCATGCCTTTAATCCTAGCCCTTGGGAGGCAGAGGCAGGTGGATCTTTGTGAGTTCAAGGCCAGCCTGGTCTACAGAGTAAGTTCCAGGATAGCTGGGACTACAGGGAGACCCTGGCTCGAAAAGACAAAAAATAAATAAATAAATAAATAAATAAATAAATAAATAAATAGGATAATATGGAAATACACTGAAGTAGACCAACAACAAAATAGAATGAGAAGAAGAGATGAAGGTCAGTATTTTAACATGATCATGGCAACTGTAGGAACTAGTCTTTTCTGAAACTTGTCCCCAGTGACAGTCTGCTCCAGTAAGAAGAAATACTACAACCTTCTTTTCTTAAAGAAATTTTAGAATTAAAGATAAACTTACAGCTAATATTCCTCTGCTCTGTCCAACCCCTGAAACTCTTCAGATACTCAGCTCCATGGGTCTGTTTACTTATGTGTTTTCAGATATAATGTCAGGAGTAAGAAGACAGAATATTTGCTTATTTGACACATTTCCAAGGTTAATGAACATATCCCCCACACTGAGACTGAGCCATTTTACAAAAATCTGAACCAAAATGCATTCTATTTAGTATTATATTGTGGGTCGTTTCTATCATCAGTTGGTCCTTTACTCATGTGCGGCCACAATCTGCACGATATTCTTCCCTCCTAGAACCAGGCTGGCAGTTCTACAGAACTGCAAGCTTCCAGGCTGTCTCCTGCCTGCAGGCAGATAGTCTCTAGGCTTAGCTCTTGCAAAGGAGAGGGTGGGGGAGAGACTGCAAAAAAATTACCCGATGGGAAAAGAAAGACAGGGACTCAGTGGGTGAAGGTCCAGGAGATTGACTCTCATTTATTCATGCCAACAATGTTTTTATATACCAAATGTTACTGTGCTCTGGGCAAGGAAGTGGGGGGCAGGTGGAAGAAAAGGGTGAGCCACCTTGGCTCTTATGGGAGGAGCTGCAGAGCTCCTGTTTGTGCAACTGGTAAACTAGAGGTGACATTTTTGCTCAATGCCTCAAGGGAAGGGGCCATCTGGTTCTGGAACTTTGCAGAGATAGGCGAGGAAGAAAACACTGTAATATCCTGACCTTCCAGAGCTATAGATAATTCACAGAGACAACTGAATTCCAACAGAGATATCAGATAGCTCTCAGAGGTTCTACAGGACAGGCAAAGTTTCATTCGTACATTATATGTGAACAGCAAGATTATAAGAAAAAACTGTCTTATTCTAAACTTCCTTAGCCTTGGTTCTCTCTCTTTTTTATTTTCCTTTGGTCTTTTCAAGACAGGGTCTCCCTGTAGCCCCAGCTGTCCTGGAACTCACTCTGTAGACCAGGCTGGCCTTGAACTCACAAAGATCTGCCTGCCTCTAGTCCTCCCAAGTGCTAGGATTAAAAGCATGCGCCACCACACCCAGCTCATTCTCTCTTATTTTAAAGGAAAAACCCCTTACCTCTTCTAACCATATATTAAGGAGATTTTAAATGGCTTTCCTTTAAACCCTTCAATAGTTGCAGTAGATTTCCAATTATGTATGGTAGGAAAGAATGTTTAATTCCTCAGAGAGAAATTCTGAAGAAAACAACAACAAAAAGCCACAGAGAAATCTAATGACTTTCCCCAGTGCTCAACAGTTAGTGGTTTAAAAAGCACTAATTTTGGGCCTGGGGAGATGGTTTAACAAGTTAAGGTACTGTTGAAAATTGGTCATTTCACAGTAGTAATTCTTCTAATCCGTGAGCACAAGAGGCCTTTCCCATCATCCAGCATCTTCTTAAATCTTAAATCTCTTTCTTTTAATTGTTTCAAGGTTTGTTTTTTTGTTTGTTTGTTATGTTTTGCTTTGTTTTTGGAGACAGGGTCTCTCCCTGTAGCCCCAGCTGTCCTGGAACTCTCTATGTAGACCAGACTGGCCTTGAAATCACAGAGATCTGCCTGCTTCTGCCTCCCAAGTTTTACTTGTAGATATCTTTTATGTCTCTGGTTAGGTTTATTCCTGGACATTTTAATTTGTTGGGGGTTATGATGAATGGAAGTTTCATGATTTCTTTCTCAGATTGCTTGTTATTGCTATAAAGAAAGGCTAGTGAATTCTGTAAATTGATTTTGTGTCTTTCCAGTAAAGCTGTAACTATTGGTCACTTTTGGAATTTTTCTGGTAGATTTGTTGGGTTCCCATGCTTAATATCATATTAATGCAAATAAGGATAATTTAACTTCTTTTCCAGTTCTCATTTCCTTAATTTCATTCTCCGATCTTAGTGCTCTAGCTAGTTTCAAATTCTATGTTTGAAAGGATTGGGAATAGTGGACAGCCTTGTCTGGTTCCTGATGCTAAATGGGAATACTTTGAGGTTTTCTTCCACTTACCCTGATGTAGTCTGTGGCTTGGATGTACATAACTTTAGTTATTTTGAGGTATATTCCCTCCAGTTCAGTTCCCTCTAGGACTTTATCATGAACAGATCCTGGACTTTATCAAAGGTGTTTTCTGCATCTATTGAGATTATCATGTAATTTTTATTTTATGTCCATTTATATGTTTTATTACATTTATTTTCTTAAGTATGTTGAACCATCCCTGCATCTCTGGAAGAAAACCAACTTGGTTATAGTGGATGCTCTTCTTGATAAATTCCTGTATAAATGTTGCAGGTATGACCTTTCAATTTTTGCACCTATCTTTATTATATTTTGGACTGTAGTTTTCTTTGTTTGAGGTGTCTTTAGATGGTTTTAATGTTAAGAGTAATGCTGACTTCATAAAAGGGTTTTGTGAGTTCTCTCTTTGATTCAATTTTTTGAATATTTAAGCTGGGGCTTCATTTTCTGCTGATTCAGCTCCTTTAACTGCATGTGGCTTCTGTTGTGAGTTCCAAGACATAAGACAATTCTCTGGGTCCCTATTAAGGGAAAACAGGACATGGCATTAAAATGCAAATATGTGCTTACTTGAAGTTGCTGAGATAACCATTTTCAATCTGTTTCTCCTTTTCACACAGCAGTGTTACAACTTGCAGAAGGGAGAAATAAAAGTCAAGTAATATGCATAGGCAAATTTAGCTGTGAGTCTAGTTACCAGAGCTAGAAGGGAAGCCCTCTCTTAGAACCAGCAAAAGGTTACTGAGGAATGGCAGTTTCAGCTCCAGAATAAGATGTTTTTTTTAGAAAAGTGAAATTGAAAAAAGGCAATTTAAAAATATTCCAATTTCTAGGGCCTTATTCCACTTCTAGGTATTAAATAGCATCATTTCTCAAGAGAGATAGGGCAATATATAGGCCAACATAGACATGCTGTTTTATGCTGTTTTGGTCATCACTAATGGTTTAGTAAGTGTCCCCTTTTAGTAGCAGATATTATATTTTCATGCATTTTATTTTCTATCTGTCTAAATCTCTAATTAATTTTTGACTCAAAATTTTGTAATTTTGTCCAACACTGGAATAAGTGCTGTCTTAAGCTAACCCTTCCCCTAGAATAATACAGATTCAAGAGGAAGTAATTTTTTGCCAATAGATAATCACAATGATTTTCCAAATACAAATATACATAGAGATAGATAGATATAGATACATAGATGCATATATACAATTATTTCCCATTATACATGTATATACACACAGAGATATACACAGATACATGCAAACATAGATTATAGATAGATGATAGATAGATGATAGATAGATAGATAGATACATACATACATACATACATACATATATATATATATACATACAGTGTGGAGAATAAACTCATGATTAGCATGAAAAATCAATAATAATTACAGCAAAAACAAATACTAAGTGCAGAATACTGCCAGCACCTCTCTACAGACAAAGGAGAAATGATTTGTATAGAGGAAAATCACCTTAAACCTGAATAAGAGCTCTTAAAAGTAGCATTCTTTGGGGAGGGGCTCAAGACGTCATAAAGTCCCATACTCCCTGAGGAGTTCTTGACTTTTAGTGTCCACTTGGGGAGGGGAATCATTTTCACCAGTGGTGTAACCACTGGTAAATTTCTCAGGCTACCATGAATGATCCCTCCTCAAGCTAATATAAGAAACCCTAGTTAAGCTCACTAAGTTACACACTACACACACACACACACACACACACACACAGACACACACACACACACATACACACATAAAAACACTCACTCAAATCAGTAGCCATGAAAGTAGAGAAAGACTAGGCGACTAGTTGAGGAGAGTCAGCAGGGGTAGGAAGAAGATAAAGCAATATATTCACAGTATAGTGTATGCATGTATGAAGCTAAGAAGTTGTCAATAACTAAAAAATATTTTAATAACCTACACCATGCCCTTATCTAACAAAAACAACCAGACCTCACACCCTATGCTACATTGCCTGGCAACCGAACCCTGATTTCTTCCAATTAAAATCTTTGTGTGAGAGTTCATAAGCTTGTTTCCATTTTTTGTAAAAATTGCAGTCAGTTCCCTCAAATCTTATATCAGTATAATAGATTAAGGAATGAGAACTTTATATATTTGGTCTTTTTGAACAGGGTCTTCCTGTAGTGGTAGCTGGCCTGGAACTTGCAATGGAAGCCAGGATGGCCTCATTTACCAAAGATCTATCTGCCTGTCTGTCTCTCAAGTGTTGAGATTTAAGGCGTGTGCCACCACTACGTGCTCCATTACATTGTTTGAAATAACAAATTGAATTATAGGGTGCATGTTCAAGCAAACCAGTGAAGAAGTAATTTTAGGTATTTCTTACTTTGGATTAAGAAATCATAATTTTGTGAGTACAAGCATCCTTCATGTAAAACCAATTTGCCAGCAGTTGTGCCCACACCCACACAGCTCGTGGGTCCCACCGTCCAGCAGGGGGGGCTTAATTTTAATTGGGCATGGTGGCACATTTAATTTAATTTAATATAATTTAATTTAATCCTGGCATGGATTAAATTAAATTAAATTAAATGCAGAGGCAGGTGAATCCCTGTGAGTTCAAGTCCAGGCTGGTCTACATAATGAGCTCCAGGCCAGCTGGGACTAAAGGGAGATCCTGCCTTGAAAAAGACCAAAAATAAAAAAATAAAATAAACCATAATTTTATTTTATTTTATTTTAAAACAAACAAAGTATTTCTTAAAGTAGAAACAGGGCTTGGGTTTGAGAATACAGTTTACCATTGTGGAGCCCTGGGTTCCATTCCAGGGACCAGGACCAAGAAATAAGAAGGAAATAAGAATAAAGAAAGAAACAAAGGAAGGAAGGGAGGAGGAAGGAAGGAAGGAAGGAAGGAAGAAGGAAGAGAAGGAAAGGAAGGAAGGAAGGGTGAAGTGAATCCTACATATTAAAACCAATGTGGTAGGGGGTTGAGAGATGGCCTAGGGGTTGGCATCGACTGCTCTTACAGAAGACCCGGGTTTCCATCCCCAGCACCCACATGGCAGCCAGAGCCGTCTGAAACTCAATTCCATAGAACTGCAGCTCCAGGGGAATCCGAGACCCTCGCTGACCTCCGCGCATTGCATGACCGGTTAAACCAGACGTGCATGCAGGCAAGTACATTCATACACATACATAAATAAATAAAATAATAAAAAAAAAATAAAAAAACAAGGTGGGTTATGGCATTGCAGAGTACTAATTATTTTTAAATTTTCATGATGATTATTATTTACATGGAAAAATTTGTATTACCTTTTAAAACAGATTTATGAATAAGAAATTTTTGAAATTCTATTGTTAAGATATTTAACATTCTTACATAATAATTGTCCTCATTTAATTTCATGTGAAACACAAACTGTACAGAGCAAAAACCTATATTAAACAGGAGGATTATTTTGTTTTATTGAGAAAGAGTTTCTATGTCAAACTGGCCTTCTATGTGAGTAGCTGAGGATTACCTTGAACTTCTCCTCATCGGCCTCCATATCCTGAGTGCTAGAATTCATAGGTGTGTGCCGCCATACCCAAGATATATGGTGAAGGGAGTCAAACTCAGGGCCTGGTACATAACACACAAGCCCTCTACAAACTGAGATACATTCCAAGCCAAAGGATAGTATTTTGTTTGTTTGTTTGTTTGATTTTGTTTGTTTGTTTGTTTTTCATGAAGTTGTATCTTTTATTTTTATTTTTTTTTGGTCTTTATAAGACAGGGGCTCCCTGGTACCGCCAGCTGTCCCTGGAACTCACTCGGTGACCAGGCTGGCCTTGAACTCACAAATATCCACCTGCCTCCGCTCTCAAGTGCTAGGAGTAAGGCGTACGCCAACCACGCCCGGCTATGTGTGTAGCTCTTTTTTATAAGGATTGGCTTTTTAACAGGGAATTTCCACTGGAAAGTCTCTTTTTAGAAAGTTAGGCATAAATATTAAATGGATAGAGATTTTTATCTTCTAGAGAGATGCTCTGTAGTGTCTGATCTAATAATAACTTTTAAAATGGCTTTGCTTTCTTTGTCTCTGTGGGTATCTATTGTAGAATTCTGCTATTGCCTGGCAAACTCCACCAAGACATTGTTATTCTACCAAAGATACAGTCACTGCAATTTCATAAAATAGAATTAGAAAGGAAGCCCATCAGGCAACAAGCACTTGCACAACACTCATTTGACTAGTTTCAGGAATGGTGCTTGCAGCTTCAATGCAAAGAAAGTTGAATTCACCTATCCACAATGAAAAAAAAAAAAAAAAAAAAAGACAAAATCTACTCTATTGCTTTCAAATTACCATTTCTCATTCTCAGTTCTAAATATTATAATATAACCGACACGTGCATTTTTACATATGTACTGAATACATCATAAGCTAAGTTGCACATTTGAAGAAAATATGTAGTATTTTAATTTCTGTGATTTCATCTAATATTCTATATTCACCAATTTTTCTGTGAATTTTGTGATTTGATTTTTCTTTTTTCTTTATTATCTATCTATCTATCTATCTATCTATCTATCATCTATCTATCTAGTTATTTGTATGAATGTACTGTCTGCATGTAGGTTGGTGCACCCATGTCGTGCAATGCTGCAAAGGTCAGAAGAAGGTGTCGGAAGAGAGTGTTGGATTCCCCTGGAAATGGAGGTATCCTGGAATTGGAGTTACAGATGGTTCTCAGCCACCATGGTGGGTGCTGAGATCAAGCCCACCCCCCAACCCCCCCCCCCCCCACCGACCCCCCCCGCCCCCCCACACACCCCCACACGGGTCCTCTGCACGAGAGTTGATGCTCCAACCAATAGGGGCAGGTCCCAGCCCCTCGTTTTCCTTTAAAGCTAAATAATATTCTATTGTATATATTTACCAGATTTTCATCATCAGTTCATTTGCCAATGCACAGCTATAGTTGGAAAGTAGAGCAGCAAGAAACATGAAGGTAGTGACATTTTATTTTTCTATACGGAGTTCTCTGAGTCTATGCCCAGCATTGAATTATTAGGGTAATATGCTAGCTCTATAATTTTTAAAGGAAACCCCAAAGTGATTTCCATAATGGCTTTACCACTTTGCACTCCCAGTAACCCTGAATAAGAATTCCTATTTCTCCTGATCCCTAAAATTTGTTGTTGGGTCTTGAAATAATAGCCATTCTGACTCTGGTAAACTACCATTTGAAAGTAGGTGCGCGCGCGCGTGCGTGCGGTGTGTGTGTGTGTGTGTGTGTGTGTGTGTGTGTGTGTGTGTGTATTTTGTTTTTGTCTTTTTGAGACAGGGTCTTCCTGTAGTCCCAGCTGACCTGAAGCTCACCATGTCGATCAGGCTGGCCTTGAACTCACAGAGATCTGTCTACCTCTGCTTCCTGGATGCTGGGATTAAAGGTATGTGCCACCACGCTTGGATGAAATAGTTTTAATCTGCATTACCCTGATGGCTAGGGATGTTAACAATTTATAAATAGTTGCTAATTTTTATTTCTTTTCCAAAATGTCAATTTAGTTGGTTGGCCTATTTTTATTTATTTATTTTATTTTAATCTGTATGAATTATAGTTGTTATACTTGCATGTATGTAATTCCACCCATGTTGTACAATGCACATTGAGACTAGAAGAGAGTGTTGGATCCCCTGGAACTGGAGTTATGGACAGTTATGCTGTGTGGTTGCTAGGAATTTAATCTAGGATCTTTGCAAGAACATTCAGCGCTCTTAACTACTGAGCCATCTCTCTAGCCACAAGTTGACTTTATTTTTTAATTGCTAGCTTTCTTTCCTTGGTGTTTAGTTTTTGTAGTTCTTTGTATATTCTTATAGTATAAGCCCCTTCTCTCATAAATAGATAATAAATAATGTATTCCCATTCTGTGGGCTGTGTGTGTTCTGATGATAGTTTTCTTTCCTCTGCAGAAACATTTAATTTCATATAGTCCCATTTCTCAATACTTCAGGATAATTCAGGTGCTCTTGTTTTATTTATGCAGTTCTTGCCTAACATAATATTCTGAAAACATTTCCCTATACCTTTATTTAGGATTTTCAGAGGCTCATGTTTTTGAATTAAGATCTTTGAACTATTAAAAAAAGATCTTTGAACTATTTTGAATAGATTTTTTACTAGTTGAAAATTTGAATTTAATTTCATCCCTTTTCAGGCAGATATCTGTTTTGCCAACACCACTTATTAAATAGGCTATTTTCCAGTAGATATTTTTTTGCCTTCATCGTCAAGAATTATGTGGTCATAGGTTTGTTACTTTATTTCCAGGTCTACTATTCTGTTCCATTGGTCCATCTGTCTGTTTTAATGCCAGTTGACTTTATTATTATAATTCTGTAGTATAATTTGAGGTCAGTATTTTGATGTTTCCAGCTGTATTTTTACTCCACAGGAATGTGTTGGCTATGGATTTTATTTTATTCAGTATGAATTATTAGAAGGTTTTCTATTCCTATGTAATACAGCATTGGAATTTAGGTATTACATTAAATTTTAGAATTATTTTGGTAGTATGGTCATTTTCACAATCATTATTCTTTATCCAGAGCATGGGAGGCCTTTTTTATTATCTCTTATTATCTTTGATTTCCTTTTTCAGTGTTTCAGAGTTTTCATTATAAATGTATTTTTCTTCTTCAGTTAAGTTTATTCTTAGGTATCTAACTTTTGGTATTATTTGAATGGGTTATTTTTATTAGCTTCTTTACTTGAGTGTGTATAGTTGGTATATAAGAAGGTTATTGTTGTATACTAATTTTGTATCCTTCAATTTTACTGTTCATTAGAAATAGAAGCTTTCTAGTAGCTTCTATAGAGTCTTTCAAGTATAGAATCAAGTTTTCTGATAATAAGTATAGTGTCACCATATCCTCTCTATTGTCCCTTTTTATTTATTGATGTTTTATGTATTTCATATATAATTTTTCATTTTTGTTCAGGCATATTCCCCTATCCCTTCCCCCCACCCCAACCCATCCCATCCAAGATCATGCATTCTGCCATAACTTTCCAGAATCTTTCTCTCAGTCTTTTTTTATGCTTAGGCATTCACATTTTCCTACGTTAATTTCATATTATTCTAAAATATGGATATGCACTCTCCAGCCATACAGTAATTACAGAGTCTGAAAATAATTGGTGGGTGGATTCCAGAGCCTATTGAGAGATTCACATTATAACAACATAGTTGCTTTCAGATAAACAAAAACATAACCATACTGTTGTTCAGCTTGCCTTTCATCTGGGGGATTTGGTGTTAGCATCCACAAATGAGGGAAACCATTCTCCATTTGTCTTTTGGGGACTGTCTCACCTCACTCAGCATAATGGCTTCGAGTTCCATCCATTTACCTGCAAAGTTCATAATGCCATCTTTCTTTACCACTGAATAGTACTCCATTGTGTAGATGTACCACATTTTTGTCATCCACTCATCTGTTGAGGGGCATTTG
The DNA here is from genome assembly GCA_009823505.1 of Rhizomys pruinosus. NCBI lineage: Eukaryota > Metazoa > Chordata > Mammalia > Rodentia > Spalacidae > Rhizomys > Rhizomys pruinosus. The sequence goes on along the minus strand of VZQC01005157.1, from coordinate 4,521 downwards.
GGTTGGTTCCAGCTCTTCGCTATTGTGAAGAGAGCTGCAATAAACATGGATGTGCATGTATCTCTGCAGTAGGATGAGTCTTGTGGGTATATACCCAGGAGTGGTATGGCTGGGTCAGGTGGTAGGCTCATTTTGAGTCTTTTAAGGGTTCTCCACACTGCTTTCCATAGTGGTTGTACAAGTTTACATTCCCACCAGCAGTGGATGAGTGTTCCCCTTTCCCCACAACCCCTCCAGCATCTGTTGTCTTTTGTTTTCTTGATCTTAGCTAGCCGTACTGGAGTGAGATGATATCTGAGAGTGGTTTTAATTTGCATTTCCTTAATTATTAATGATGATGAACACTTTTTAAAATGTTTCTCAGCCATCTTTAATTCCTCACTGGTGAAGACTCTGTTCAGCTCTTTACTTCATCTTCTGAGTAGGTCATTTGTCTTCTTCTTTGTTTTTTGAGTAGTCTATATATTCTTGACGTTAATACTCTGTCAGATGTGTTGCTGGTAAAGATTTCTTCCCACTCTGGGTTTTCTCTTCACCTCCTTGATTGTTTCTTTACCTGTAGAGAAGCTTTTGAGTTTTATCAGGTCCCACTTGTCAACTGTTTACCTTACTTCCTGTGGGGCTGCTGTCTGGTTTAGAAAGTCGCCTCCAACACCTATGTCTTGTAGGTTGTTTCCAACTTTTTCTTTTATCACCTTCAGGGTTTCAGGCTTCACGTTGAGATCTTTGATCCACTTGGAGTTTATTTTCAAACAGGGTGAGAGTTACAGGTTTAATTTTGTTCTTACACAGATGGTGATCCAATTTTGCCAGCACCATTTGCTGAAGATGATGTCCTTCCTCCACTGAGGGTTTTTTGCCCCCTTTGTAAAATATGAGGAGGATGAAATTGTATGAGCTCAAATTTAGATCTTCGATTTTGTTCCATTGGTCAACTGGTCTGTTTTTGTGTCAGTACCAGGCTGTCTTTATGACTATGGCCCTGTAATATAGTTTGAAGTCTGGTAGGGCAATCCCCCCCTGTATTGCATTTTTCACTCAGGGCTGCTTTAGGTATTCAGAGTCTTTTGTTTTTCCATATGAATCTAACGATTCTTTCTTCAAGTCTGTGAAGAAGCTCATAAGGATTTCGATTGGGGCTGGAAGGTTGTGTTGTCCCTTTTATGAGTTTCTCTTTTCTAATTACTATCACTAAACTTTTGAATCTTGCATTAAATAAGGGAACAAGTGGGCATCTTTGACATCTTGATTTTAGAGGAACTGGTGTGCCTCTTTTTATATAATATTGGCTGTAGGTTGGTTGTATACAGCCTTTGTTAGTTTGAGGTATGCTCTATCTATTCATAATATCTCCCAAACATTTATCATAAAGGTATGTTTAATTTTGTCAAAGAATTTTGGCAGCATAATCAAGATTTTTTTCTATCCTTTAGTATACTTATATGGTTTATTAAATGTTTTGATTTATGTATGTTTAACTAGCCTTACCTTTCTAAGATGAATCCTGCTTGGGCATAATATATGATCTTCTTAATATATTCCTGAATTTGGGTTGCAATAATTTTATTGAGAACTTTTTCCCCTATGTTTGCTAAAGAACCTGGTCCATGGTTTTGTTTTGTTTTGTTTAGTCTTAACATAGTTTTGGTACCAGAATACTGCTGAATAAATAGAATGAAGGCTAGAGTGTTCAGTCATTTTTATTTCTTTTTTTTTTTCTTTCTTAATTTTTTATTTGAGCAGTTGATGCCCGGAAGCAATAAACATAAGGAGTATACATGTAGATCCATGTAAAATGAATGAGCAAACAGCTGAGTCCATTTTTATAGTCCAGTTTTTATACAACCCAGGGTCCCCAAGTCCAGTTGAAAAAGCTTAAATATCAGTTTGACATATTTATAGAATTCATCAATAAAACAATCCAGCTGTAGACTTTTCTTTGAAGGGAGATTTTTGATTACCAATTCTATCTCTTTGTTTGAAGTGAATCTATTTAAGTCAATATATCTGCTGGATTTAATTTCGGTAGATGATACACATTTAGAATTTTTCTATTTTTTAGGTTTTCCAGTATTTTAGTATACATATTTTCAAAGTAACCTCTAATAATTTATATTTTTTGTAATCTACTTTAGTGACACCTTTTCATTTTTATTTTGTTAATTGTGTTTTCTTTCATTTTGTCAGGTTGACTAAGAGTTTGCCAATATTGTTTTATTTGTTAAACAATTTTTTCTTTAATTTTTATATGCACTGGTCTTTTGGTCTCTATTCCATTAATTTCTTCCCTAATTTTATATCTATAGTATGCTCCAAGGATTGAATTGAGTAGTTTCTGCTTTCAGAGCTTTAAGGTACACTAGGCTCTTTGTTTATATACCTCCCAGAGTTTTTAGGTGTTTGTTTTTTGGGGGGTGTGGGTGCTGGATAGCTTTAGCGTCAAACTTGACAACCTGGGTTTAAGAGGAGCCACAAGCTGGGGAATTGGTCCTTGGATTGGCCTGTAGGGCACATCTGTGGGTATTGTCTTGATGGTCGAGAGCGTGGGAGGGCCCAGCCCACAATGAGTGGTGGCACCTGGACAGGTGGTTGTGTACGGATATAAGAGTTGGGCTGGGCATGAGAGCCAGGGAAGCAAGCCAGTGACACAGCGTGCCTCCCATGGCCTGTGCTTCAGCTCCTGCCTCCAGTTCCTACCTCGAGTTCCTGCCTTGGGCTCCCTGAGTGATGAACTGTGTCCAGGAGATGTAAACGAATAAACCCTTCCTCCCCAATTGGTTTCGTCAGAGTATTTTGGCACAGCAATGGAAGACAGACCTAGAACAGGGGGGTTGGTCTTTTGAGACAGGGTCTACCCTGTTAGCCCACGGTCCTGGAAGCATCACTGTAGACGCAGGCTGGGCTTGACTCACAAGGATCCACCGTGCCTCTGCCTCCTAAATGCTAGGATTGAAGAGGCGTACACCGCCACACCCAGCGGTGCCGCAAGTATGTTTGTTTTTCTTTTTCCTCCCAGAGTTTTTAATGTGAACATTAATCATTGTAGAACTTCGTCCTTGAAATGATTTTGGCTATAACCCCTGAGTTTCTGATAGGTTATGTTCTCATTATTATTTGTCACTAGGAACATTTCAATATCTCATTTAATTATTTCAGTGGCCCATTGTTCATTTAAAATATATTATTTTAATATTTCCTTGTTCGTGAAATAGAGGCAAGAAAGGAAAATTAAAGGAGGAATATTGGAAAAAGAGGAAGGCAAGCGTATCCCTTTTTTGCGATATGATTATTTACTTAATGGAAGCTAAAAACTCCACCAGAAAACAAGAAATGATTAAGAGCTTTCTAAGTGTCAGGCTACAAAATTAACCTAGAAAAATCAGTAGCCTTGTCTTCACAACAACAACAAGCAAAACTGAAGAAGGAATTCAAGACCTATCCACTCCACATAAGCCGCAAAAAACAATAAAAATACCTAGGACAAACTAACAAAGACACCAAAGAGTCTCGTACAACAAAAATTTTTAACCCCATGGGGAAGGAATTGAAAAGAAGACATCAGAAGATGGAAAAACCTCCCATGCAATGGATTGGGAAAATAAGATAGTAAAAATATCCATTCGTACATAAACCCTTGTATAGATTTAGTGCAATTCCATTAAATCCCCAAGAGTGTCTGCACGGCTTGGAGAAGTAAAGTTTAAATTTCATTTGGAAAAAACAAAACGCCCCAAATAGCCCAAAACACCCCAGAGTGAAAAGAGCAATAACAGGGGATTGCATCATACTCAAGCTAATTATAGGACTTAGACGGGTAAGTCCTAAAAAACAACTTGGTACTGGCACAAAAACAGACAAGTGGAACAAAACTGCAGATCTAAACTTGAGCACATCAATTTCATCACCGTCATATTTGACAAGGGGCCAAGAGACACAATGGAGGAAAGACGCAGTTAGCATCTCAGCAAGTGTGTGTTGGCAAAATGGATCACACTTTAGAAAATGAAATTAAACCCTACCTCTCACCTGTACAAAATGCATCTCCAGATGGATCAAGAACCTCAAAACTTGAAACCCAATTGAGATGGAGAAGAAAAAAAAAAAGTGTGGCAGCAGACTACAGACATAGGCAGAGGAAAACTTTCAATCAGACAGCAGCTGCGCAATAACTAAGGTTAGACAATTGGACAAATGGGACCTCATTAAATCTCAAACACTTGTACATCAAAAGAAATATCAAGGAAGTTGAGATAGAATCCCCAGAGTGAGAGGAAACCTTCACCGCAAGAAACATCTGACAAAGCATTGATTTCCAGAATATATAAATAACTCAAAAAGCAAAGGTGAAAGAAAAAAAATGACCTCACTCAATAGATGGAGAAAGAGCTGAAACGAGAGACTTCACAAGAGTGGCTGAGAAACAGCTTGTTTTTTAATTAATTGATGCTTGTGTATTGTTCATACATCATTTCTTCATTTCAATTCAGTTCAGGCAGTATTTCCCTTCCCTTTCCCTTCCCC